>JAOVVO010000631.1:0-47386 GCA_028564675.1 Onchocerca lupi | reverse complement strand
GACACACACACACACACACGCACACACACACACACACACACACACACAACACACACACACACATACATTCATTATTTTATCATCCATTGCTTTTATGAGTTAGGCCAGGCTTCATTTCATTATCTTCACACTCTCTCATTCCATTTATTGCATACTTCACAACTATCATTCATATATCATTCTACGTTTGTTTGAATCAATGTAATCAGTTCAGCGGAATAAATTGATAGCATAAAAATTTTGACCTAAATTCCGGTTATGACGGTTAAAAAATACAATATAATCCAGAAAGCTGAACTATCTCAGAATCATTTAAAGAAGAACTTGAGAAGAAACTAATTAATTAACTATTATTAATTAATTACTTCTAGAAAGGGAGCGGACTAGGAACTGAATTCCTCATTATGTCCATATCTGTCTTTTTACGGTTTATATTTTTCATGTCCATTTTTGATGAAAAATCGTTTTATTCAAATAAAGTTTATTTTAGAGTCTGTAACTACTCATCTGACTCAGTTCATTAAATGTTTCATTTTCTGTCCTGTTTCCTTAACTGCTCTTTCTACAGCCAGTTCTTTCTTTCTTTTTTCTTTCTTTTTTTTTTTTTAAATTTAAAACAAGCTCTTCTGGCCCTTAATTTCATCAAATTTCCTTCTCCATTTTCTCCAATATCACACTATAAAAGACTTTCATCCTCTTTTCTTCCGTAAACTAAATAAATGTTTTTTTGAAAATAACAAGGCTTAGTTTGAATTTAATATGAATAGAAATATAGCAAAACTTCATTGAATATAATAAATGAATGGAAAAAATAGCGTTAATTGGAGAAGAAATAGAAATAAGATAAGATGATTTTTGAATGTATCAGTAATCGTTTAGTGGAGATTTTTTTTAACGGCAAAAATTTCAGATGAATTTCATTTCTCTTTGTTGACTAAATATGTTGCTATTGACTCTGCTAGATACGATTAATAGAAATGAAAAGAAAAAAGTAAACGAAGTTGACATTTCTTCCGTTATGTCCATGGATTTAGAAATTGCGTATGAAATTCAGAAAATCTTTATCACTTTTCCGCCCTCTCCAACTTCCTTATTTACTACTGCGCTGCGCTGCAATGCAGAGCACATATCCATCGAGCTATAATTTTCATTACTGAATGTCAACTTGGGAGTCTAATTCTTTTTTTCTTTTAAATAAAATCTTCCAAAAATCTTTATTAAACTGTTTTCTTAAGAATTATTTAAGAAAAAACTCCATTTGTTCGATGAATTAAATTGTCCGGTAGAAAATATTCCTTAATTACCAAAGCTCGCGGACTTTGAAATCAACTCTAAAAGATATTGAAAAAAGTAAAAAAACGACAACCTAATATGTGTATATATTATAAGTAGGTTACATAAGTGTAAAATATTGGACCGATAATAAGGAAAAAATAAATCCCAAAAAACAATTTTGCGAATTGATGAAATCTATAATCGATTTATACTGAAACTATCGATATTTGCATGGATCATTTAAACTCCAATATCAAAATTTAACTGCATTTCATATTTCTTTAAACCACAATTTTCTTTTTATCCTTTTCTGACATGCATGTGTGTTCTTCTGGTATGTATTTGAATTGAAACTGCCGATAAATTTTTATCCTAAAAAAACTTTCTCAAAAAAAAAAGATCGTGAGTTTTTCCCTAAATTTTAGTTGTTTTCTGCCTTTTGTAGTCGTTAGTTTCTTTATTTTAACACATTTCAATCTTTGAGAAAGTTTTAAGAAAAAAACGGAGAGCTATATGATGAAGACCAATTGAATTAAACAATCAATACTTTTCAGCTTTTATTTGTTGCCACTTGCAAACAGAATTGGAATTGATATCTTAAAGTCTTTCCTCTTTTAAAACTACAATTGAAATTATACGCTGCTTTCCTTAAAGGTTTTTTTCTTTTGAATATTGCGCTTTTTCAATATCAATTGGTGAAACAAGGGGGAAAAGATAGATTTCGTTTAACTTTTGATTTTATAATGAAGCTGTTTTTAAATAATAACTAATAAGCGAAAGGTATGCTTGGGGGAGAAAAGACTTTATTCCTTGACATCTTAAATGTGAAATGTCGCAAAGTTCGGCTTGCATATTTCAAACCAATCATTTGAAATATCTCATAACAACTGTTTGAGAATTTGCTTTGCTGAACTACTGTTTCATCTTGACTGGCTTGTTTAAGCATTTTAAGTCTCAGAGCACTTGTTGAGTTTTACTTTGATTTGACTCTGATTGACGAAACTTGCATTTAAGTCAAAATTGATGGAAAATTGGAAAGTATGCGGAAGTGACGTATGCAGGCGGGAGGGCCCACAATGGATGACAATTTGGGAATAACTATTTCGTCTCTGAAGCGAGAAATGAGAGAAGGGAAGTTGAAGCTGTTTTGTCTTTAGCTCCTTTTTCCATCCTAGATAGCACAAAATATTGGAGCGATTATTCGAAGCTGAAAATTTTTTTTCTCTGGCGATGAATGTTTGTTTAAAAGTGGCCTTTTCCTTCTACTCTCCTAAAGAGCTTCATCACAACTTACATGAAAACAAATCATTGTTGACGACTTGCTTTCAATTAGCCAAAAGTAAGACTCATTTTGATTTTTCATTATCACTGTCTATTGTCACGCGGAATTCATCCCAAATTTCGTAGGAAAAATGAAGAAATGCTTCGTATTTTGTTTCATTTAATTATGCTTTTTATTATGAAAGTTCAATTTCTTGAAAAAGTTTCCGGGAAGTGGAAGTGGAAATCGAAGAAAGAAGCCTTTGAATTATAATTTGATGCTTTTGAGGCCTGCTTTCAGACAGCGAAATTCTTCTTAAATTGATGTCTGTAGTATTGCCATATGGAAAGTGGTCAACCTGCAGATACATCGTATAGTAGTACTGCTCGAGCACTGGATATTTTCAATCGACGTGGTTCACTTCTTGCTGTCGCTCTCGGTGGTTAATATTTTACATTGATCTATTTGAGTTGTCGCCACCATGACAAAAGCAATACCTTAACTGAATTGATTTCCTTAACGAGTAATCTGGGTATCCATAGTTTAATGGCAGAAAGCGAAATATCATAATACAAAGAGAACATAATTAATGAATGTTAAGCTAGTAAATATAAGCTGTTAAGTAGTTTGTTATGTTGCTGGCAATAAAGTGGAAATTACTTGGCGATTTCATTATCTGCAAAAGAATATGTGAAATTTTTCTCGATTTACTCAGAATCATTTGCAATTTGGGTTAAAGAAGTCAAATTCATCACTTTTTTCAGGAGTTAACAGTGAAACAATTGCATCGTTACCTGCATACAATTCATCGAAAGTTAACGTATCCGCTCCATCCAGTTATCAAAATGTTAATAGTGGCAACAGTGGTCATAGTGGAAACCGAACAATGACATCTTGTAAGTTTTCCAGCATTAACAGCAAAATTTTTTGAATCTTTAATATTTTCAAAATGTAATCATTTGACTACAAATGATGTCTACCATGGATCTCTATATATGGAAGTGCATAGAAATCCAAGGTAGAAACTAATTCAACGATCAGAATCTCGCAGGTGTTCTCACTGTCGAAAACCTTGGATTTTCGTAATCAGTTTCATGGATGCTCAAAGATGTCCAGCACGACAGTATGCAATTGGGTAGGGAAAAATTTCTCCTCATACTGTCATTTCGACGATTCTATCTTTTCGATGTGATTATAATTACAATGAAGAACACCCGAAGATTTTACAGGTCCTACGCATGGCCTGGCAACAACATCAACACTAGCGCCTTCTGGACCCGTTCAAAATAGTGTGCCGATATCACAATTTGATAACGATTCCGACTTCAATTCGCAAACTGTACCCGAACATATTAAGTATTTATTGTCTTTAATCATTGCTTGCACTCAGTATATACTGAATTTTTAGCCGACTTGATCAATGAGATTTATGGATACATTTTCGGAAATCCTTCAGTTGAATATAAGTACAAAAAAAGAACAACGAAACATTTTAAAACTATCCATGTACTACCTCTCTCCGGAGAAACTTTCAAAACTCTCAGCTGTCAATCTCAACAGAGCTATTAATTTCGTAAAAATCTCGCGAATTGTAGAGAATGGCGGCCGTGCTATCCACGTCTCTGTGCTCATCATGATTGTGTAAGCCTAGCATCGGCCTGGGGACTTGGTCCACCAACAACGTCTATTGAGCCCCGTCCAACTGGAGCATCCCAGGCTCAGAGTCCGTGCGAAGATGACACGGGTGATGGTAAATCTAATGATCTGTTGGCAAATTGTCCGGCTTTTAGGTATTTCATCGTCTTTAAAATCTGAAAGAAGTGATATAAAGTGAAGCGCACAGCGATTTTGTCAACTTTAAACTTTTGCTTGTTTTAATTAAGACCACTTGAATAATTTTTTTTTTTGATTTTTTAGAAATGAATTAGGTGGTGAACCAATTCGTCGTCTGGCTCTTTCTCGTCTCTTCAGTGCTACTTCAACTGATGAATTGAGAAATAAGAATGAAACCTGGCAACGGGAACATACAGCATCCGAAATAGGCATTTTGGAAGATGTTAGCAATGTATATCTGGGCGGCAGGTAACGAAAATATTTTTGCTTTTTACTCCATTAATTTATTTGTTGGAGTCTTTGACCAAAAAACTCGGAAAAATCGTGTGTTTTATTGAGAACAATTTTGTTTTTTTTCAGCAGCTAAAATGCAAAATATCTTTCTCGAAAGAAAGAGATATTTTGACTTTAAATTATTAAATAAAAACCGTCATATCTATTCTCCATGACAGAAAATTGGCTTATGGGATTTAAAAACGAAAGTGAATCACTAGTAAATTAAGGAAGAACTGGCTGGATTATTAAATCATACAACAAATGCATGATTTATTGATAATTTTTTGAAAGGGATATTTTGAATAGAATGATAGTTTTTATTAGTTAAAGAAAACAATAGCCTGTTCATCATTCGATGAAAAACAAATGTATAAAAAAAGCAGATGTGCTGTAAATAAATTGAGAAATTAATCCTATATATATTTAACTTTTATGATATATATATATATCCATGGGATACCGTGAATTTCGGAAATTTTGCTTAATCAGATATAGCTATAAAATAAATTTTTGGAAGGTGACATGTTGAAGTGAGATGGAAATGAAAATATATTGAACAGTGAAAAGTTGTCTATCATTGAAATTTTCATAATAATATGAAACGTCAAAAAAAGGAAATAGTTTTCGCCTTTCTGAAATAAAAATCAAACAGTAGGACTGGATTGGATAAAAATACTACAAAAAATTAATTCATTGGAGATGTAAATTAATTAGCTCTGAGATTTTTTTAGAAAATTAAAAACCAATTTTTTTTTCTTGTAAATTCTCGTTTCTTTTAAGCTATGGAAATAGTGAAAATATTAATTTTATAGCATTAATTATAGAATTTTTGTCAGATTATGCGCAGCACGTCAACAAAAAGTTGTCATAGAACCTCAAGATATTGGCGCTTATTACTATCGGCACTGTTTTCTTGGACGACGTGAGTTCGCTTGTTTTCGAAAGAGCATATTAGAGTTATAGCTTTTGTTGATTCAAGATATTCTTACAATTTTTACGAATTTAAAGATATTAGGTTTCAGCTCATTGGAACTTTTTTGGTACTGATGAAACATATGGCCCAGTTGCCGTTTCAATAGTTCGTGAACGTATTGAAAGTGGAGTTCAGAATGTTACCATTTATCGGATGATTATTCGGCTTAGTGACGTACTTTTTTCATTATTTATCATTGAGCAGAAGCTCATTTATACAAATGCTATTCCAGTTTAGAATAAAAAAATTGATTGTTTGAGTACGCTGATCTGTGGAAAGATCTTACTTAATTATGTCTTAAAATGATGAAATTTGTTCAACGTTTATGCAGGCATCACTGCGAACTGTCTGTTCGGAAACCTTATGAAAGTTCTCAGTACAATGCGTGTAATTAGCCAGAGAATTGAACTTAATTATGATTTATTATTTAATCATAATTATTGGCAATGAATGTAGAATCATTTGAGCTTTGTACGTTGCGAGTTGCAATACCGGAAGAAGTTATTTCGGATAATAATACCGATCAAAAAAATACTCGGTCATTGATAAAAGAATTATTGGAAATCGCCTGTCCACAGATACACTATGGAATCCTTCGCCCAGCCAATCCATCATCTACACGAGTGGAAGATTTTCTTGTCAAAATTGATGAACAGGTTGCTTGGTTTATTTAAGAACACGTAATGCTCTATTTGGAAGAATACATTTTGAAGAAAGTCGAAAGAATGGAGAGCACAATTTTCATCTTGTAAAATGAAACGAATAAGAATTCAAACTGTTGCAAAACTTAATTATCTTCGGACTCACCTTGAAAATAGGCCACAGAATGGTTGCTTCGATTTGATCTAATAATCTGAGATTTGTTTCTATCAAAAGAGAAGCAACTTGGAAATGAATTCTGTTGTATTACATTATTTTAGCCGATTTACACCAGATATAAAGTTGGTGTAATGTACTGTGGTGTTTGCCAATCCACTGAAGAACAAATGTATAACAACGGTATCTTTTTCTTTCTTTTAGCAAAAAAAATTCTTACGACTTCGACCCCGAACAAAATGGTCTATTTCAGCTTATTTTATTCTAATTCGCAATTCTTTTATTTCCCACCAACTTTTCTTTTTTCAAAACCCGAAATAAATTTAGGAAGCTACCATAATTCATATTTAAAGATGAAAAGGCAGAAAATTTTGATAGTTATTAAGGAACAAAAGATTTTAAGCTCTTGCAGAAGTGCAAAATTATTTCCTTTCCAAATATCTGCTTATTTGAATACTTTCAATTTAACTTTTAAACATTTCAACATTTATATTTGAATAATAATATTCTCTTCCCAAGGCATTAATAAGATCACTGGAATTTTTAATGTTGATCCAATGCTTCCTTATTGAAATCAACGTCGCTCACTATCATTTCGGAGATTAGTAGAGGATTTCACGAGTACAAAATAATATCTGGTATAACTATAAGTTTTTTTTTTTTTTTTTAACGGTATTCCATAGTATATCAATGAATTATTTGCTAAGGTTAAATTCAATTTCAGAAAATGGATCTCCTGCTTTCGAGGAATTCTTAGACTTTCTTGGGCAACGTGTGCGATTGAAAGGTTTTGATCAGTATAAGGGGGGTCTTGATGTACGCGGTGATACAACCGGTACACATTCTATATACGTCAAATACCAAGCACATGAAATAATGTTCCATATATCAACACTTCTTCCTTTTACTCCTAGCAACAAACAACAGGTGAGCAGGTATTTTGACAGCTCATTTCTTTGTTTCATTCAAGACGACGACTGATTAACGGTTATTTTTGTATCATTGTTTGAATTCCCTTTGGATTTCATTTGACCCTCAAGAAGCATGATTGTTTCAGCTAGCTCGAAAAAGGCATATTGGTAATGATATGGTTACTGTAATCTTCCAGGAGCCTGGTGCTCTTCCTTTCAGTCCAATCACTGTTCGTTCACATTTCCAACATGTTTTCATCATTGTACGAGCCAATAATCCGTGCACTGATGATGTAACTTACAGGTATGAATAAATCCTTTAAAATGTTCATGTTCCTTTAAACTTTCTCTTACCTTTAAATTCAGGTTTTATTAAATTTTTATTTCTCTTTAAATTTCCTATACAGAAGAAGTCTTCATGCACTTTTGTCTGTGCAGGATGCATTCAAGTACTGATTTGTAGCACTGAATCCCATTGTGGATGTAAATGCTAGTAGATGCTTGTAATGTTCCACTTCTTATAATGCACTATCTATTAATCTTAACAACATCCTGTTGTTAGCGTAATTTGCAGCATCGCTGTATCACGAGCTAAAGATGTTCCAGTTTTTGGACCTGCCATACCTCAAGGAGCCACATTTCCAAAGTCCTCTGAATTTCATGACTTTTTCATTACAAAAAGTAAGTACGAGATAGCTTACGATTTTTAGTTTTTCCGACTTCTAAACTTCCCTACTTAAAGGTTTAATTCACAACCTTTTTTTGCTCACAACAACATCTGAAGGAAAATTTTAAATTTCTTTGAGAGAATGCAGGAGTATTCTCTCTTGTGGTTCTTATTTTTTTTTTCGAAAAGATATTGGGTGCTCCGAGATTGAAAAAACTGAACAATTGAATAGCTTTCATCCAGAAAAATAGAAATACAAAAAGAAAAACAGAAATATAAAAAACCAACTGATTTGGCTTTTTTAGTAATAAACGCCGAAAATGCGGTGCATCGTTCGAAAAAATTCGCAGCGATGGCGGCACGCACCCGTCGAGAAGCATTGAAAGAAATCGCTGAAAATTTTGCTTCAGCTCATCCAAATGATGGACCTGCAAAAATTGCAAGTAATATTTCCTTCATGTTATCATTGAGAAAAAAAATGTGAAATCGCAGATTTTGTTCTGCAATCATTCTTCAATAACTGAAAATCCTTGATTATTTCAGGTCGATTTTTGGTTGGGTCGGTGAAACGAAAAGAGCGATCGATACCACGGCCAATGTTAAGTGAAACAGTACATGGAGCTCTTTCGTGGCTTGTTGAAGTTCATGATCATTCGCAGAATCAATCGATCACATGTGTTCTTGGTATATCTAGCGAAACTCTGGCTATCTTGGAAATGCCATCCGGTGAAGTGATATGTGCGATACCCACACATTCTATCATTGGTTGGGCAAATATGGATTCAGGGTAAGACATATGCAAAATCTTGAAAGATACTGTGAAGATTTTGAAAAAGCATACTCACAAACAGCAAAACAAGAGCGGTTCAGATTTTAGAGGTGCTCAGTAGCCATTTTTTAATTTTTCCACTTTTTTCATGATTCATTCTCATCTAATGACTGCTCCTACACAGAAAATACATGCTGCTTAAGTCGGCGTGATTTCATCAACTTGACTTCACATTTTAATTAGTGATTTATCTCTTACAAACTTCAATTACTATAAATAGATGGACTACAATACAATAGTAATCAAGTGGACAATACATTTTCATTTATATTATGAATAAAATACTTTCCATCGTTTTGAAAACACTTAAAAGTCAACTAAATTCGAAATGAGAAAGTTGAAAATCTATTGTCCATAAAATGCCTTTTTTTAGAGCCATAAATAGTTTTTTTGAGCCATTCAAATTTAATTTGGAAATTTTGTTCCTTACAGCAGAAGGATTATTGCTGATGTAATTTCATAATGTTTTTCAGGTCATCTTACTGTTTGCAATTATTTTCCCGTAAAAATAAAACGCATTTTTTAGATTGAAAATTTATTTTGACCATGGAGATGTGTTGCTTTTGAGATGCTGCATAACTGACAATGGTGATCGGGAATTAATTACTCTAATACGACGTTTAGAGTGTGTTACTAAAGGTAATGGAACAAAATTATGTAATAATTTCAGAAGTTTTTGATTGAAACTAATTTGTCTCAAAGAAGTTAAAATTTTTTAATTTGCTCTTCTCTATGCTTCAGCTTTAAACTAATTATACTTTAGATTGATTCTTTACTAAAGCTATGCTCTGTTTTACTTCCTCTCTTTCGTTTCCATTCTTTTGCTTATGCTACAAAATAGATGGAAATAGCCGAAGTATTGCTAAGATCGTTTGAGAATCTAACATCTTATGTGATGCCTTGGCAACTAATTATTGAAGGCGATGAAGCTAAGGAAGTGTTACACCGGCGTGCACGAACTTCCGACAGTTGGGGCTTCCATCTACAAGAAGAAGGTGTTGTTACTGATGTGGAAATGTATCATACAGCATGGCGATGTGGTCTTAGGCAAGGATCACGCATTGTTGAGGTTGGAATGATTTTAAATTTTAATTCAAACTTAGATCAATCACTAAAACATAAGTGAGAACAAAGTTTTGTTTGAAAAACTTGCCTACTTTCATGATAGATACGAAATATCATACTGAAAAAAATATGATGTCGTTGTGAGAGTCTTGAAATTTATGCCGCTTTTTAATAATTTCTTTCCATGAATTTTTTTTCACAAAAATAATTTTTCCCGAAAGAAGATTGGATTTTCATTTTTGTTCACCACCTAATTAATTTCTTCTTTATAACATAACTACTTAAGATTCTTTATAACATAGCCATTTTAAACATATTTTGTAGAAGCTAAGATAGGATGGCAACAAAAAATAAATAATACTATCATTTAATCACACACCAATAAGATGATATCTACCATAAATCAATCCCTTAAACATATGCAAATAAACAAAAAAAAGTATGGAAGTCTGATTAGAATGCACAATACGCAATAATCAACTCAAATTAACTTCAAATATAATATGCTGAATAGATCCAAAAGCATTCCCAGCAGTAAAATAAAATTTTAAAAGAAAAGTCAAAGTCTGAGATCAAAGTAAAACTAGCAGGTAAAAAAAATTAAAGAATTAAAATGCACTAATGCTGATTTCATTTATAGGACTTCACCTTGGAAATAATCTCTTGACCCAAAAACAAAAATTTTAATTAAACTAAATCCAGAAAAAAATATATAATTCTAGTTGAGCTGTAATCAGATACAGTAGAACCTATTTTATATTTAATTTTTCTTATAAACTGCGTATTTTATCATTCTTTATAATATGGCCATTTTAATATTCTTTATAACATAACCATTTTAGCTATTTTAAATACATTTTGTAGAAGGTAAGAAGAGATGAAATAAGCTCCGTTTTCAGATTGAAGGTAAGCCAATCGTCACCATGTGTTACAATGAAATTTCTGATCTGATGTCACGGCGAACTTCACTTCGCCTGATTATGATTTCACCGGCATCGGATGGTTCACCCCGTAGGGGTTGTGCTGATCCTCACTGCCCTGCCGTAAGCGGTGATGAGAGGTTGTTACTGATGCCTGATACATTCGCGAAACGAAATATGAAGTAAAAATTTTGTCGATGCTTTCTGAAATCGTTCAGTTGGATTGTATACCGCTAATTTGCTCGTTATTATAGGACATTGTTGATTAATTTTTATTACGAAAAATTTAATTCTAGAAACTCTTATTCATGTCTCCTCATCTATTTTTTTTTTCAGGCTACTGATTAGCAGTCATATATCTTTTATTAAATGTCGATTAGCGCTGAAGTGTTAGGAGTTTTGTTGGCGATGTTTAACAGGCCATAATATATTTATCAGATCATCAATAAATTTTTCAGTATACTGATTGCTTTTAAAAACGAACATCTTCGTGCTATCAATCATTGGGACAAAACTGGAAAACAGTCAAGTAGTTTCGAAGATGAGTCGATGGCGAAGAAAAGACGTGCTGCTGTAGGTATTTTAATAGTTATTGGCGATATATATATATTTTGATCGTGAGTCTTCGTTAATGCTGAATTTAACTTCGCCAATTTGAAGCTGCTTTTTTAATATTGGGAAAATTGGAAACGTGGAACAATGTTTCCAACCTATTATTAATAAACAAAAGTAGTCAGAAATCGTGAAGTAGAAATTCATTAAAGTTCTTAAGCCAACTTTGTTATTTAGATTCCTTTGAATTTTTAATATTTTTTTTTCCATTGAATTATATATTCTAAACTTGAATATTCATACTTTCTTTGGTCTTTTTTAACTTTAAGAAGAAAAATTAATTGCTTTTTCTGATCAATTTCCATGGTTAATGCAGATTTCAATTAGTTATTTGAATTTTGTATTGGTGCACTTATTTCAAATGAATTTTTTGCAGGCGACAAAGCTTGCATGCTGTGAAAGACTTGCAAAAGTTGAGTAAGTATTTACAAAATTTTTCAATTTAAGAGAATAAATTTCAAATATCAAAAACTAAATCGAATTTAACTTCGAATCCTTAAAGAAAATAGTTATTAAAAGATGGAATTAACAGGAGACTTCTGAAATGTAATAAAAATTTTGATTCTACAAGCTTCTTAGAAGTCCGATTCGTCACTTTCACGCTTACAGCAAACTTGTTGAACTAATTTGATTACACGCCAATCTATAAATAACATTCCAGGCCTATCAAACAGAAAACATGTTTGTATGAATCCATTTACAAAGTACAGGTAGCTTACATTAAAATTTCTTGGACGAGTTTTGAATATTTGTAGATCAAAACAGTTACGAATTGTTTAATTATTTATTAGAATGTTCTCTTTGTCTTTTTTCATAAAACTTTTCCGAGCAATTTGAATTCCAACAAACCTTTCAAAGTCTGATCAAAAAAAAAAGAAGTAATTCAAAAGGCTTTTTCTTAAACTTGATGAAAGATGATATGATTTGAAATCCTCCCAAATTAGTTCTTTCACTTTTAAAAATTAGAATGTTGTTTCCGTATCAAAAATTATGTAATGAAGATGCTGTCAAAAGAGTTGCTTCTAAAAAATAAAATTAACTAGGTCATGATTTATTTTAGGGCCGAATACTGCGTGTCCGTTCCGAGGATTCATTAATTTCATTCTCAAAAAACTGCTACAATACCTATTCTGTAAAATTCATTTTTTATGAAATTCACTTATAAGAATGATTTCATTATTTCGGAATTTCCAAAAAAATTCTGAGAAAATTTGCAATGCATTTTTTATTTATAATGGTAGCATTTCATGATGAATATCTTTTTGTTTATCAATCCAGCGAATGTTTTAGTCTTCAATATTTCTCGGTGGGAACAGTAAATTCAAGCTAATGAAATTTAATCTTGAATAGACTGATGATTAAAAGAAATTAAAAAGATTTTTTTTAATTTAATGAGAGGTGTCAAGCATAAGAGAAATTATCTCTCATTTGGAATGAGTGTCATATTTATTGTGGACTTAAAAATCCATTCTGTATTTGATTTTAGCAACTGACAGGCAATGCTTGTGGTCGTAATATTAACCTTGTGTGTAAACCGGAAGAATCAGGGAAAATAGTTGCGAAAAAGAACGTTGAATTGGAAAAGAGCCAAACACAGTTGCGAAAAACACTACGAGAGAAACAGGCTTTGGAAGCTATGATTTCACGTTTGAAAGAAGAACTTACAAAAGTAAGTTGACGACCTTATATAATTAACTTACACAACTTGAATTACCTTTATTCGATTTTCTTTTTACTTCTTTTTTCTACCTTCAAGAACTACATCGACTACGATATTTCTTATTTGAGATAAAATCAGCACATACCACGAACAATGCCTCGCCAAACATCAGATGAAGGAGTGTTAAAATAAAAATGATTAAAATTAGATTTGCGGATATTAATTTAAGTAGAAATCATTGCTAGGACTTTTAAAATCGTCTCACTGCAATTCGAAAAGTAATAGATTATTTTCAAGCGGAAATGAGCGAAATTACTTTCAAGTTGCATCAAACATCATCTCGATAAATTCAGTTTAAAAGCTTTAATAAATTTTAGGAGCGACGTGCGCATGAAATGACGAAACTTGAATTGCAAAAACTGCAAAAGTATTTTGAAATGGTGCCAAATGTGTCGCTGTAATTCCCTAAGATGTAATAAGCTGCAAATAATCATATGTTAAATATCTAATGTACTCTCATTTTAATGCTCGTATGTAATCAGTGGATTTGTCTGACTTTTTTTGTTAGAATCCACATATTTATACTGATGTCTTTGCACTCAAATTTTTGAAACTTTAAAATTCAAAATCTTTTCAGTAAAGAAATTTGCAATGTCTTCATTTTATTTCAAATTTGTATAGTGACTCTTTATTTACTTTAAAATTCATTTAATTCTTAAATTGCAAAATTCGAACTTTGAAATTTAATAAAGTTTCCCAGTCTCTTACTGTTATGTAGCACACTCTCAGAATTCTAATAAATTGAAATAAATTACTAGTTCTTCTAATTTGTGATTCTCTATTAATTTCTATGCCGTCTTATTAGAGAAATCCTTGCATATCTATAATTCGTCATTGTCAAATTAATCATAATCTTTAGAGGTCTTTGAACTTTATAATCCCTTCCACTTTGTTTGTTGTGCTATTTTTATTCGCTCTCATTGTGAAAGGCATATATATTTGTTATCAGACTTGCTTTTCCCTTTCCTTCTTTTCAATCATTTTGTATGAATGAAATTTCTGGATTCTTAACTGTATATTCATGGTAATACAATTCATTTAATGGCTAATCTTGAAAAGTGACTAAGTTTTCACGAACTTCTTCTTTACACTATACTAAGTTCACTATAGTTTTATGACTAATTTTGTCTCAGTAAATTGGTGTATAGTCAAATTTTCCTTATAAAATCTACAAAATGGTGTATACTCAAGTTTTCCTTATATTAAAAATCTTAAATGAAATATATATTTCTGAAAATACCAAGCATTCATCCGGTGTGATTAGACAAAAACGTCGATAATTTGATCGGTAAATGAAAAAATGAAATGATCTGAGGAGCTGAAACTCAAATTGCATTCGTTGCTTCAAAAAATTGTTGCATCACCGAACATTTCTGGACAGTCGTCCAGAAACTGTATTGTTCTTCAAAAATTATTGTGTTGAAGTCGAAGTTTATTGTGTTTTGCAAACTTACACTGCAGATTATTTAGCTGAAATGACACAGATGTGCTGATTTAAATCAGGACTTTCAATGCTCTGTTACCCGCTATAAGCAAGATCACATTTAGTTCAATTGTTGCAGTTGGAAATCGCTTTATATAAAATCCTCTATATGAGAAAAAATTGCACATCTGTCATCGACTATAATTGATAAGTGAAAGCAAGATTCAATTTGAATAATTAAATATCAGTTTTTTAATGGACAGATTCCACTCGCAGCTATAGCGATAAGTAGGAATTAAAGTTCTTCATCTGTCCTGCAGAACTCCTCCAGTGATCTTATTGAACGATTTAAGAGAGATAATAATCCAGTAATCACATATGACATTAAGAACTACTAATTAATTATTCAGTTGACAGATAACGCTTCATTTCATTTTTGAATATACTATGATTTATATATGATATTTCTATTTTTGATTATATTTTATAGCTACTAACAAACAATACATTTATTGATTCTTGCTTTGCAACCAGGAAACTGAGGCAAAAATCTCATCTCATATCGGAAGGAATTCCGGTTTGGTGTATCACATTCATTTAAGTGAAATTGAAATTGAACTTTTCAAAATTTTAGCTAATTTATGGCAAATTTCGATCATAAAATAGGGAGTGTTAAACCTCATTCATGTTCATTTAGTGTTGCGTTTTCTATATTCCTTGAAATCTTTTGTAAACATTTTTCCTTATCGGTAAGATTATTCGATAATTTTTCATTCACTATATGACCTAATTCGTAATACTTCACATATTTCACTTCAACTGACGTTTCCAATGAACGTTTTCTTTTCACTACTTTTTATACTCAATTCAAGCAGCTATACAAGAGCGGGGAAATGGAGACCACAGCAATGCTGCCAGTAAGTATTGCTCACAAAGTTCTATGAAAAAAAGCGACTCTTAGCTAACAGATTTTTCGTGAAATTTTAAAACAATAGCACTGCCAAGAATTTTTTCTACAATCTTTTCTCATTTCAGAATTTCGCAATTTTGCGTCATTTTGCTAAATTTTCTGAAATTTAAGAAAAACTTTCTCACAAATATGCATTATTAGGTACCATGTAGTCATAGTGTGTACAAATAACTTGTCATGAAACATTAAGCGTGCATCTTTAATGGTTTTAGAAATGATACTCAATTCAGATACTTGTCATATTATATGGATATTCTTTTACTTGCCCTATAGGTAATATATGCTCATCTATATCACAGTATTGAGAGGCGTAGAAAAATACTGTATTCTTTCTTTGAAATTTACGTTTCGTTAATAAAACTTTTATATAACAATGGATATGAATTTTTTTTCGAAAAAAAAAATTCATATCCTTTGTCATGTAAAAACACCTTAAAATACTGCACTTGAAAGTAAAATAACATTTGCAGAAGCTACTTGGAAGAGATGGAAACATTAAATCCATAATTTGCATAAGAAAGAATTATTCTGGAAAAGTTTCGGTATTTTAAGACTTAACTTTTTGCCTTGTAAATTATTTCCGAATTTCAGATGCATGTGCTGTATATGTAAAAGTATCTGTGATCTCAGCAGAAACATTCAAGGTGAAAGTGATGCCATTTCATCGTTCAAGAATTCGTTCTTTCAAAATCCTCCATCTTCCAAAATATCATCCATCGAATCACAAACATTGAATGATGTTGCCCAACCCACAATAGATGTAAAGGATAGTTTGATACCAATGATGCCGAATGATGAAAAAACCAATCCTGAAAAATCATTCTTAACCGACGGTAAAATCAACCATCCGCTAATTGTCGAGAAATTAGAATCATTACCAGCACCAGTTAATCATTATGCTGTTGATAGAATTTTCCAGGAAAACGATTTGCGGAGACCTATTTCTGGACAATGGACTGATGCATGGAATACTCCGACAATCCCGGTTCCTTCTACTACATTAGACTTTGATCGAGATTACGATAAAAGCAGAAATTATTTGTCCAATAATCAGATCAATGAAAAGAATATAGATCCGGTGAATATTCCACCATCTGAATCCTGTGGTAATTCATGCGGTGAATTAGCAGATTATTCTTACAATTTTCCTGAAATACTAACTGCAAAACCCTGGCTAGTAGAAAAGGATGAAGAGTTCAAAAAACCAGAAAAACAAGATAAGGAAAACTACTACGATGAAGTAGAAGATGAACGAAATGGTCATATTGCCTTTTCACCGTATTCTCGCCTGGAAAAGCTGCAAAATACTTTTATGGATATCATTCCGAAGAAACCTTGTGAGCTTTGCGACATTAGCTATATTCAAAAGAAAGAATCATTAGAACAAGAGAACGAGATGATGTCTTTTGCTGGAAAAAGTAATTTTCAAGGAACAGATATCTTGAAATCAAAATCTAAGTTGCATATTGCTGATAATATTGATAATAATAACTTGAAACAGGTGAACAAATCCAACAACAGTAATCTCCGAATTAATTTCCTTAGCACTGCTGAAAATCGAAAAGCACAGAATTTGAAGAAGCCACAGCTTCAAGGACATCATAAAGTTAATGATCCATTCAAGAAAATTATATTTCGTCCATTAAATCGCAACTTGCTTCGAACAAAGTCAATGAAGAAGGAGCCGAAAGATCTCGATCAGCTTAATATATCGCCGTTCTCTTCTTTAAAGTTTAGGAAAAAACTTGGCGATGAAACCACGAAATTTTTGGTGAAATCGTTCAAACTAATGAGAGTGCAAGCGCCAAAAAATAACATCACTGATGCATTACTAAGTACTCCAATACCGATGAAGAAAACCTCTCTCGAAAATGGTATAATAGAATCTTTGACAGATTCTATTGGGATACAGAATTTGACACTGAAATCTTTTGGTAAGCAGAGGAATATGTTGGATCAAGTTGCCCACAAGTTCTTAAAATTACAGCGAAAGATGGTGAACAACACTTTAAAAAAGGCTAGTGATTTACAATTTTCAAATATAAGAAGGAAGCCTAGACGGGAAGAGCTT
Source organism: Onchocerca lupi (assembly GCA_028564675.1). NCBI lineage: Eukaryota > Metazoa > Nematoda > Chromadorea > Rhabditida > Onchocercidae > Onchocerca > Onchocerca lupi. The sequence continues at coordinate 29,764 of JAOVVO010000631.1, read as the reverse complement.
ATCGATCGCTTTCTTCCCTATATACAAAAGCCTGAAATTGAGAATATGCCGGGAAAATTCCGTAACATCTTATTATTCGAATTACAACGGGACATTTGGTCTAATATTTCCAATAGATCCCGAAAATCATCACGAAAGGAAAAGTTAAAGTTAAAGAAACTTTCTAAAGTATTGATAACACCAATACCAATACAAAATACTACGCTCAATCGATTTATCCAACAACGCATTTTGGTAAAAAAAGATTAAATCGAAACGACTGATTCGAACAAAGAAAAAAAAACTATTTTATATGAATGTCGTCAGACCAAATTAAATGCCTATTTTAGATCTGTTGTGAAATTTTTCAAGAATCAACACTGCAGCATTGAAGATGCTTAGTGACTGAATCATTTCACATTCATTGATTTTCGAAGTTTGTATTATATTTAGGAGTCAATTCCGCTAGTAAATACGCATAATTTTCCTTTTTAATGTTATGCATACTTTTTTTTTGCTTCTGTTTTTAGTAAATTGTATTTTTGAGTGTTTGTAAACAGCATATTAAATTTGTATTCTCGTCGAAACTTTTCTTATTATGTTACATAGTAATGACTTTATTGATATCTAAATGATCGGATACGCCATTGATCATTTACTTCAAAACTTTTAAACGAGATTTCTAACAAAAGGAATTGCAAGGCGAGGAACTGATTAATGAATTTGACATCGAGTGGAAAGAATAAGCATAATGAAGTGCTGAATTTCATTCCTCGGACATTGATTTCGATTCTTGATGAAAACCGCAAAATATTTCATCATGCATAAATTCTTCGGAGTTCAATGAATATGAAAAAATATTTATTCAAATCTGATATTAGGAAGACATAAAAAATGCATTTATTCAAATCTGATATTAGGAAGACATAAAAAAGGAATCATTTTTTCTTTGCGTAAAAAAGTTGATAAGTAATAAATCAGGAAGAAGGACAGGAGAAAAAAGATGTTAAAGAAAAGGGAGAGATGCAGATTATTTGGCGATCACAATGATATCTTCAAGAATGCGAAAAACCGCCGTCGATATGGTGCCATGTTCGCCAGACAAAGTTTAAAACTGCTCATTTACCACAACCGCCACAACAGCAGCAATTGCCCCTATAATGCATTTTATTGTTGTTGATATATTTATGATTTCATATCAGTAACTTTTAGATAGTTCTTTCTTAACTCTGAATATGCGGAAAACAGGAGTCAGTAATAGAGAGGATACCGGACAGAATTTCAGCGAATATCGAAAGATCATCATCATGACAGAAAAGTTAAAACTGGTGCCCGATGGAAGTCATCGATACATTGAACTGCCTGGTGCTGCTAATCGGAAATGTGTTGAGATATCTGAACGTTGAGAAAAAGTTAAAGACGTGAGAGTAAAAGAAAAGACGTACCCGCCGCCAAAGAAGATTGCCTGAGTACTTGCAATCGCAAAAATCAGTAAAATGAGTATGTATCGAACATCGAATACATCGGACAGTGCCATTTCTTGTTGCTAAAAACAAATTCTGATGATAGATTCGTAATGTGAATTTCTGATTCCACAGGTAGCATATTTAAAGAGAGAGTTTATGGGTGTATTCAATAAATCCCACCCCAGAATCCGCTGATAATTACTGCTAATACAGTCAGTATTCGATTAAAAGGTGGATCTTTCCATCCGATTTCTAGGGCTGATTATTTGTCATGGGATAAAGGAAACTATTATACTGATTTCACTATATCCTTTTACTGAAAATACTCATGTTAAGCAGCATATTGAATTTCTCGAAGAATCTCCACGTTGCGGTACTCTTTCAACTCCATATTATTTTACAAACTCACATTTCATTTCAGAAATTTTTGAGAATTTATCATTAAAGCAAATCATTCATATGAAAATTTGAGATTTTATGCAAAGAATTTAAAAAAATATGAAATTTCCGTAAATGCCATATCGAGATTCTTATTTTCACGGTATTCATTCCTAATTTAATCCCACAAAATAAGAACCGAACTGCCAAGAACATTTGATACCTACTCTTCTTCCTTCTTCTGTCCTCTAATCATAAATCAAAGTATAGGGAAATTTTTTCACTATGATTAGCTAGCAGGTATCTGAAAAATGATTCTTTTTTTTTTCTTATTTCAAGAACTTTTTGTACTCCATTCTCAATGTAATTCACTGCGATCATTAGCTTGAAGAAGAGACAATTTCTGCGTGCAGCACATCTTCAGTAAATTTAGCAAAGTTTTTTGATAACCTTGCATAATGAAGCAAAAAAGAAAGATCAGTTGAAAAATGGCCGTCTCAGATTTTTTCTTATAGTGCTGAAGTAGTCACATTCAGAATGACTCTTGTGTTCATGAACTGCTGTTTTAATAATGTAAGAGCTAATAACAATACTTTAACTGAAATAAAACCTCATCAGAACATAGTCTTCTTCACTCAATATCCATCGATTTCTGTAGACAGATAGATGACGTTTGAGTTTATACTTGAAACTCACATATATGTGCTTCAATCTTGTAGTTAAATTACAAAAAAGATCTAGAATCTAAGTTCGATTTTTTCATTCCATTTTCATCTTTTTATTCGAAATCTCTGTTCAGATAATTAATGATAACAGATCGTGACCGCACGTGACATAAAGAATTATCCGCGTAAAAGTTTAGCTAGTTATTCATCGATATTTTTTATCATCATTTCTTTCTCTCGATCACCAGAAACAAAAATTAGGAATGATAACCGAATACCACCCTTTTTCTGTCGCAACGTATTCTATATATTAACTTTATAAAGCCTGAAAGATAGAATGATATCGGATCTAGCAATCATTTTCAAATGGAGAAAAAACACACTGAACAAATATTCTCTCTCACATCCTATTTTAATATATCAAAGCGTTTTAATAACATCTTAAAAAGGTGAAGGAGTACAATAATTGTTTGATTAAACTCAGTAAAATATTAAATTTTGAAATTTAAATATGAAAAAAATTAAGTGGAATGGGAGAACTTGTGAAATAATTACGAAATATCTTGCAAGAATAAACGGCCTCATTTCAAGCGTATTCTATTGGCTGTTGTTTGAAATAATAATGAAAAGAAGAAGGATGAATACATTCTATAGGGGTGAATATAAATGAATCAAAAAAGTCATGACATAAGATGGAATTAATTAAACTTTGTTCTCCGACTATAGCTGTTAAGTCCTTTGAAATATTTTAATTTCCTACATAAAAGGACTAGAGAAGAACCAAAAAGAATGTATCACCTCATTACACAGAAAAGAAATCGAATAATCAAGGACAAAAGATGACTGAAGTAGATTAAGCTGAAATTAAAATATTTAAATTTGAATTAGATCAAATTGTTTAGAAAGCAAAAAATTATCTGATATGAAAAAGTGCTGTGATGTGAGAAAAATAAGCTACTGTCTCATCAAGGTGAAAAATTATTGGATAAAAATAACTTAAAATGCGATTGTATTACTTGAATTGGAAGCCAGATGTATCATTTGAAATTCAAAACTGCTAAGTTTGGTTTAAAGAAACTTGAAACTCGAAATAAACTTTGATTGTCCCGAAGTACACTTCCTCATAATCGCTTTTTACTGCAATATAGTAAAGCGATTGCAAAAATGGTAATCTATTTGCATTTTGTATCTGGTTCGATGAAATGTTTTCACAGTAATTGTTAGTATTGCATTGCTGATATTCGAAGTTTTCTTTAGTCATTCGAAACATCCTTTTCCGTTTTGTTTTTCAAGTTATCATATTCGCCTGTCTAATGATGCATGACATTTTGCTGCTCTCAATACTTCTCGAAACACAGAGTTACTTTCTTCTTATTTCGAAAGTTATTGAAATTTAGAATTGCTCAGACATTTTAAGAATTCTGAAACTCTTTTTCCTTTTTTGAAACATATTTATGCAACTGAATGTTAGGAATGGAAATGCAAGTGGAATTTCTGTCTTGAATTGTAAAATACTTGAGATAATTTTCATGCAGTGTATATGGAAAATGGTCTCTTCTAACTGTTTCAACTTATTTTCATTTCGAATTGGAAATACACATTTTATATATGCAGAAAGAACAGGTGAAAATCTCTGAAAGGTTAAAGATCAGATTCAGGATGGAAATTTTCACTTCAACTTTAAAAATCATTTCAGCTATAACACTGCTTTATTTGAAAATTTATTTATCACAGTAATTTTACCGGCAAAATATAAAGTTAAATGTAAGCAATTAGAAGCCTTAAGAAATGTTCAACACCCTAAAATTCTAAGCAATTCACCATTGCCAAATACACCTTTAATACACTTATATTAGCTTAATTACAGCAGCAACAGTTGTTTCTATAATCAGTTCGGGATTACTCCTAATAATACTCTAAAACTAACAAGCTGAGATTTTTAATGCTAATATCATTGAGAGCGATTATAATAACTTCCAAACGTTAACTCAAAGTTTGGTTCATCCCACAATTCCAGTTCTGCTTACCAAAAAAGGACCAACTTGGAAGACCCATCCAATGTCCATGCTTCATTCAAGCGAGACGCCATACTCATAAAAAGTTCGAGAATAAGTTGAAGACGTTTCATCCCACAACTCCTCTAATCATTGCTTTACCGAATATAGCAGCTTCATTACGTACTCCAGCTATAAAATGAGAGAATGAATCATGTCCCCTTATTGACAAAAAACTTTTTTTTAAAACCAATGAACAACTTTTGCATTAACTTCCGCTTAATTTAATAGACTGATTAAGACTCAATTGATTTTCAGTGGACAAAGGATTTGATTATTCTGCGATACGCACTTAATTCGTGAAACTGTGAAACGAAGAAAAGAGGAAAGGCGAAGATGTCCGCGGAAAAAGTTTGAGTTTAGTACGATATGAGAATGGAAAGTTGAAGGAAGAATATATATCTCTAATTTCAACACTCCTGACTTTGGAAAATGAAAATGGAACTTACTACAGCGAGTTTACATCAATGTATCATTTCGCGATGAACGAAAATATATAATTTAATTGAATCCCTTCTATCTGTAAATTCATTCTATGATATTTTTACCTGTAACATGGGTGAAAGTTAAAGAAAAGTAGGTATATCTATATAAAACACGCGCCTATTCGAATGTAACGTTGCACCAAAATTTCAAAACAATCGGTGAAGAATCTGCAAAGATATGTCGGGAGTAACAACGAATATTTACATTTTTGTTTATAGAGATTTTCGCTCATCAGAGAAATTTTTCCAGCGCTTATTCGGTGGGACGGAATGTCCATTTACTTTATTTTCTCTTACAGAAATATTGATAACCCGAATTTCAACTTCTTTAATAAACTTTTACAGTGATTGTAACAATTACGAATGAAGCATTAAAAATCAACTTGTCTGTTATTGATCACTTAGGTTAGAGAAATACGTATCCCAAGAGGATTAAAACATGAATTAATTTAAAACGAAATCTTCTAAAAGAGATATTATTTCCCATTAAGACTTTAAAGATTATTTTAAATTTAGAAGCTTCCCATAGATTAATTTCGCAGTTGATTATGTCCCGGAAACTGTCAAGTTGAAAATGAATAATAAGAAAATATAATGAATAAATTCCTCATCGAAAAAACTCACAAAATGCAATATCAATCATAATTATTTATTTAATCTCTCTTAAAATTCCTGAAAAATTTTATAAAGAAATAGCAATTAACAAACAAAATAACAGAATGAACAGTGAGAAAGTTTGATAAATAAATTTTAAAAATTATTCTGTACTCTGATAAGGAGAAAATTAGAAGTTGAGAGAGTCTTTTTCTATATCAGTTGTATGTTACTTGAAAACTTTGCTTTCCTCAATTGGGGATTAGAAGTTTCTTAATCTATGCTTAATTCGATCGTTCCAGAATCCCGGATAAATCAATTTAGATCTCAGTTTGCTACAAAAATCGTGAATCAGCAAAATATAGGAAACACTAGTTAACAATGAGCATCATAATTATATTTCTCTTTGTTAATCAAAAAGTTAACAATTTTCAAATGATGCAATTTCATTTACTTATACATCATTTTATTTTTATCCGCTGTTATAAAAAGAAAAGTTGTTGCAGGATCAGATGCGTATAAAGCAACCTAAACTTATCTGAACTAATAAAATTTGAAAGAATCGAATGGATACGAAGCAATGATTTGCTCGTTCGACTCTAAGTTGAATGCAAGGTTAGGAAAAATGGTACATCCAAAAATTATTTTTCTGAAAAGAAAATTTTACACTGCTGCAAGAATAATACATATTTGGCTTCTGAATGTAGATTTTAAGAGGAATGATGCTATAAATGTTTCAAAACGAAAACTATTTCAATTTTCAGGAGAGAGATAAACAAAAATGATATATATAAATTAGACAGAAATAACGATGGCCCTAAAGGATTACCAGCCGTAGACATGGACACAAACTGGAAAAGCTGAAGAGAAATCATCTTATTTTTTGTCTGATTTTTGCGATGCCCTCAATCCCATCACTTTTGGTGATCAGTTAAGATGTAATGAGGGGTAACGATCGAATTTCATATGTACTGCGAGTCGATGTAGTATTAAGCGCCTTTTTTGTAAAAAATGGTGGAGAGCGCATAGACAAAGGTAAAAAATTTCTTGCTTCATCGTTTTTTTCCTACATTTTCACCGTTCCGAATATCTCAAATGCCTTCTCTCCTTTACTGTCTTCTTTGCCGTAATTACCACCGCTTCCAACATTCGATAAACCGATTTTCATGATACTACCACCACTTCCTCCTCCACATCCTCCACCATTTCCCTTTCCATATCCTCCACCACTTCCTCCTCCACATCCTCCTCCACATCCACCACATCCTCCACAGCAGCAGCAGCAGCAACAGCAACAGCAACAGCAGCAATTACTGCAAGTGAATTTCGAATGTTTGAGAAATCTGAACAAACCTATACTATTGGGTGAAACTTCAGTAAAGTGAACATCTTACCTTCCACCGAAAAAAATTGCTCTTATATGATGCATGATAGCAAAAAGAATCAGCAATCGACTGAAGTGGAATTGTGGAATGAGTGCCAGGCATTTCATATAGGACACCTTTCTTTTTCCTAGAAATGAAATCTTGAAATGTAGAACTGATTCTATTCTATGTTAATGATATGATATGCATGTCGTCACTGTTACTGCATCTTTCGCGTAAAATCAATCTGCATATGAAACTATTCTAATTCAGTTTTTAACACGACTAACTTTTATGTTTTACATCATAAAATCCGCAATTAACTGAAAAAAGTCAAGCATATAAAATTGAAGACAGAGATGCTCGATCGCTCGCATTCTTCTCTATAATTCAGTGAAATAAATATTTTTAACTAATTTCATGCTTAATCAATTGGCAAATGATGAAAGGACTGGATTGGCATGGATTTAAAATAATTTATCGATCGACCATTTGTGTTCTTTCGTAGTGTGTCACCAAAAAGTGAAAACTTTTGTGGAAGAGAGGGAAACTTTTCCAGTTTTTATAGCACAAAAATAAGGACACCTTCACGAAACAACTCTAGAAATATCCCCACCCGCTACAGTACTCTTCCTTTCATTCTTAAATTAGCACTTATGATTTTATTTCTTATTGTTTGACCAAACATTTTCTTTAATCATTAAAATGACGAAGTTACTTTTACTGCTAGTGATATCTTTGAAAGAAAAAATTGTGCATCAAATACTGCTATTCCAAGCAGTTCTTACTCGACTGCCTAGTACAAAAGATGACCAGGTTATACCTAATGTTCTGTCACTTTGGGTTTTTGAATTGGAATTTAATAACTGAAAAATATCTCGAAATCTTCCATGTCTTCTCCTAACAAGAATATTCTGTGTATGAAAATTTTTATTGATAAAAATTTTATGTGTTAAAAAGCGAATAGCATTGGATTAAAAACTTGGAGGTTTTTTGACTTTATGTAAATTGTAAAGTTTGATTTCCGATATAAATGTTACTCTGCTGTTGGTAATGTAATTTTTTATTTGGTACCATGAAACTTTTTCAATATGCTTTATCTTGGCCACTAAAGCAGCATAATACAATGCACCTTATGTTCAATAAAATAAGAAACATGTTTTGCTTTAGATTCCTGTAATTCATTTTTGTTTGGTTGCATAACCATCTTACTTAATTTTGGTTTATAACTTCTATTTGCTGAGTTTACTGTCTATTGTATGTATCCGCCCGAAGTATTTATCGAATTCATTGCCGATTACACGTATCCATTTCTGCAAATTTTTGTTGGTTGCGTGATCCATTCCCGCTTCTAATCGAATTTACTGTTGTAAATAATCTACTTCATCCAATGAATTTACCAATTGATTGCTCGTATGAATTGTACCCCTATAACTTCCTCTACAAGTAAATATTGAAGGCATATAATGAAATTTGTGAACAAGCCAGAAAAGCAATAAAAGATGGAAGACATGTCGAGTATCAAAAGTATGATTATCGTCCTACGTTCTTTTACGGGGAATGGATGTTATACGAAATGAGAAAAATTTTGCTTAATTTAAGGCAGATTTTATTCTGTCCCCACAAAAACTTCAGTTGAGAACAGAAGTATAGCGATGCCTCTGTGAGTGTATCTTTCAGTAGTTGAGATCAAGATTGCAGAATTGCTTTGCACAGATACGAATATATACGGCTAAGGAAATAAAATTAGAGGACTAGATGGATTAGTGAAAACTTTGAAATTTGTTAACTTTAAGGAATGCTGGACCAAAGTCGAAACTTCATGATTACATACATTTCTCAGTGAACACTAAACTTTTAGCAGTTAAGATTGTTTGAAATACGAATTTAAATAGGAATTCACGGGGATGGTTGGCATCCGATGCCGGAACCAAATGCACTGGCAAATATTAGATTGAAAATCTTGATGACTAAAACTAACAACTAAGACGAAAAGATGAAAATCTTCACAAATGAGAAGAATCCCATGTAATGATATATACTGCTGTGTGAAGTTCGTGATGGATCAGTTGATTCTGCTAATTGTTAGTATACTCTTCAATCTGTCGAAACTGATTTTTCCAAAAGAGTGGATAATCTATTCCATTCCTCCTTCAACCTATTTTCTGAAAGGCGGTGAATCCGCATTAATTACTACCACAATGATTTAGAATATAAAGCTATTATAAGTATCATCATAATCACCACCATCAATATCATTTGCTATGCATTATCCATAAACAACAGTGTCATTTATCACTAATAATTATATATATATCATTTTGGAATTTCAATTATCTCTAGCTATATTTTCATTTAATTAATTAATAGTAAAGAATCCCACTATTACGTTGAGACCGACTATAAAATCAAAATTACTAACCTTAAAATTACCCATTCATCAATATCATCTAATTGATATACTGTGAACAAATTTTTGTAATCACAATGTTAAACGCATATCATGATGTCAAACACGATATCAATATTATATAATTATGATGGAAATGATGAAACTTATAGGTAAAGGACGAGTGGGTGTGACAATAATGATATTACCTAAGTGTTGCAATTTCATTTCCAAATTTATTGCTCATAACAACATTTAATGTTAACAACTGATTATTAACATATCATTCCGTATCTCTTTCTCATTTTTTCAATCACTCATCATTATTCCTTCCGAATTCGTTACTTTATGTTTCTATCATAATATCGGCTGTTATTGCAAGGAAAATTAAGACAAGGATTAAAAGACGAGGATTAATGAGCACATAAAGATAAATAAGGCATAACATGCATGCTATAATATTTAATACAGTGCAATTTGACGACATACTGTGATATAATATAAATAATACGATAATGGAAAATATAATACTATACAATCATTTCTTTCCTATAATCTGTATAATATAGCTTTTCGATACAACTGGGACATCTAAACAAGATTCAACACCAACTGGTATTTGCCAGAATCCGTGTTCGATGCATCACGTCAATTGCACCTTATCATAGGCAGACTATCTGTAATGGTAAACTTTGAACTTTGATTTGTTATTCGACAGTTGTTGACTCAGTCAACAACCTTAACATTTGTTCTCAGCAATAATATATTATAAGTCTAGCGAGTTCAACGGTGACAATTATTATGTCTGGTGTTCTTATTTTTTGACATCTACAAAGAGAAAATGAAGTATTGAGATCCATCAGTGTTGGTGGGAGAACGAAGAGGTTATATTTCTATGATAAATATAAGAGATAAAAACTAGCATTTTTTAATCTGGCACTATGAATGAATAGATAAGCAACATAGTAAATTACTCGAGCCACTAAAGAGTGATATCTTGCGTACTAGACAATATCCGGTTTGAAACAAGTCTTTAAAAAACAGCTTAATTGATTGACAACGAAGCGAAGTGTTTGCTTCCTTTTTTATCAAACGGAATTTATCAGGAATAAAATGTTTTTTCTATTCAAGAAGGCACTTCCGATTTGAACTTTCTTGTTCCTCGAGATAAATCAAAATTGATTGGAATATGCATTACGCAGTTAAAGTAGCAAAAGAAGCATTAGGAACGTTGATAGTGTTCTTGTACCTATTATTACACTTCAAAGATTTGCAACTGTAAATAAATAATGCAGCATTACTTAGATATTTCAATGTCTTAAAATATAGGATTAATGAATGAAAAGGAATAATAGCGCAGAATCAAAGATTGTGAATTTTAAAAGTGAGATTAGATATTATTGGAGATGATTACAAAACTCTAATCAATGTTATATATAACCGTTGCGAGGAACAGAGAGACACATAAACATTACACTCAAATACCTTTTATTGCCAACTATTGGGATACTTAAACTTTAAATCATTACGAATACTTTCCTAATTTCTAGTTAAATAGAAATGATGAAATTGTTCTTATTGCGATTTTGTCTTTTCAATTTGATGATGCTTTTCAGAGTAAATCTGAACCATTTTTTCTCGAGAAGCGATAATACGGATTTTCTGTACTGATATGCTCAGCTAATAGAAAGCTGAGCATATCAATCAGCTTACTTATGTTTATGCTCTAACTCAACAAAACATTCCAGGCTGTGTTTCGTCAACAGTATTATCAGTTCGTTTGAGAATTCACTAGTAAATTATTTGATAAATATAGCTATTTTGGATAGGAAGTGATAGGAATAATCGGTCTTTATTTTTTCTTTATATTAAGCTTTTCACGACATCTCTTATCTCTGATAATCAGCTAAATAGTTATTGTGGATTGATTGAATGAGAGGTTTTGTTGTCGTTGACAGATAAGTTTTTGCCATACAGTAAACAATGCTTATATGTTATACATAATAGTGCACCCGATAAAACATTCAATAAAGTGTCAATACATAATTACGAATAGCTAATCTTATTAGCTAACTTTTCATTGATACGGCTATTTTTCTATATTTTTTATCACGAGGCATCGTCAGTTTGCATAACAAACTTGAAAGACGTCAGCTTAAAATATTTGATTTACTATTTAGTACAGATCATCTGCTGACAATATGGAGTTTCTCAAAAATAACCGCAATCCCACACCGACACAATCAATAGACTAGTAATAACGTGTTCATGGAACAGGACCTAACAAAGAATAATAGTAAACTAGCTTGACTGTCGCGGTATGACTACTTTTTCGTCCTTCAATCTTCCGGTAGCCGTAAGTGACCGGAAGTGATCTGAAGCATCTTGCAGAAAAGGCTTCCAATTTAAAATACTCTTATTTCGAATGTAATTCAAAAAAAACACATTGTCATGACACCTTTTTTTATTCCTTTTATCGACACTTTCTTTATTCCATGCTGTATTTTGAAAAAAAGTATTCGTCCCTTAACATAATGAAAAACTTCAGAAATTCATTCCGCTTGACCAGAAGTAGCTAGGAATTCCGTCCAGAATTACAATTCTAAACTTTTGCTGATCTTTTTTCAGAGTACTACAAAAACCAAAGCTAAACCGAACATCGAATCCAACATTAATCAAATTTTTATTGATAGTCTGTCATGTTTTGATGAAATTACCAATTCCAGTCGAAGTATCCGTTTGATGAATTCATTGTCAGGCAAGCGAATGCGCTTGATCAATGAACCATTGAATGTCAAAACAAGTCACTTCAATCTTCTTTGTTCGTTAATTCAGGATAGCGATTCTGAACTCTATTGCAATACCCCTCAAAATGCTTTTCACCTTCAGAATTCTTTTGATTTCTATAACTATATTACCATTTACATATAACAGTTGTACTTTTTATGGTTTTATTTGGTTAATAGTTCGCTAGTCTGGATCTCAATCCTACATCTCATTGGTCCTTCTTGAGAAAAAAAAAAAAAATCAATACCAGCATATAATTATTAAAGTTCGAAAGACAGAAAGATCGAAGGAGTGACAACAATGAGTTTAGAAAACTTTGCTCTACTTGATGATTCAATAATATCCTTTTGAAGCGCAACCAGAAAAACGGCCTTTTTTCAAAACGGCAACCTATGGTGACTTATTGGATAATACAGAGACGGAAGCCTTGATCTTAGGGCTTAGAATAAATGTAGGAGAGAATAGCAGTTCTCTCCTACATTCTCTTGAAGACCACCAAAAACCATATAGAAGTTTTATTCCCTTTTTAATGCTTGTACAACTTTTTATTGTTTTTCTTTGTTTTCTCACTTGTCTAATGAGACAACTAATGAGTCTAGTTGTATTTCTTGCGTACTAGTTTATTAAGCAATAAATGTCCAGCATTTCGAAACTAAAGAATAGAAACATTTCTTTTCATTATTACGAAAAATAAATTTTGGAAGTTTACAGAGAAAAATAGCTATGACGGAAATAGTGCATTATCTTTTTCAAATGTTAACTTTTCTGTTGCATATGTACATGAAATTTCACAGCTGGCAAAATTTCCATTGATGATGTAACTAACGAAGTGATACCGAGGTTGTACAGCGCACCCCTGCAAACAACGCAAAATAAACTCTTAAAGTAGAACATTTGAAATAGTAATTTTCGAAGAAATTGGAAGGAAAATGACCTTATGACACCACATGGAAAAGCTAAATAGATAGCAGATGCTTCCACATATTGTTTTCCTTCCGCAAAATTTGCTAAGATGAAAAATTTGTTGTCCTGTATAACATAAACTCCCTGAAAAAATGTTGTAAACAAACAAGCGGATGCCAGCCTAAACATTTCTATCTTAAAACAGGCCCATATCCGAACAGGAAAACCTATTTTTCTAAAAATTCTAAAACAGTTATAAATACAAAGTGGTAAAACCATAACCTGATGATTAGTACGCAAATTGTCAACCTGTTTGCCAAATGCAGCAGTCCAAAATTCTTTGCAAAGAAACTTCATCCTCTCCAATTCAGTAATCATCCTAAAATAGTAAGACAATGGATATTGTAGCCGGCTATTCAGTAGAGATATATGGCCTATCTCAAATAACCTGAAAAAGAATAAACCTCGGTAAATCTCTAGCAATTTTTTCAACGAGCACGAAACCGACACGGTAGCCAAGAGCTTCCAGACGTGTTTCAGCATTTCCCTGCAATTTATGTTGTTCTAAATAGGTTATCTACCAGTATACAAAAATGAAATAATGAAGAAAGAAAAATATGATGTTCCACAAAAATCCCAAAACAAATATAAGTTGTGGAAGCACCTGAATGAAGACTTGTTTCACTGACTTCAATTCTTCATCCAACAGCGAGACTTCCATTTGCGGATTATCCCGTATTTGTTCAATCCAGCTCTTCCGTTTCTCAATCTGCTCCGTCTGTATTGCACAATAAATGGAATTAATTAATGCAAATCATAAACTGAATTCCATTCCAAGAACTCCAAAAAGTACCAAACCTGCTAGCAAGCAGAAGAGATAGATATCTGCCCATTACTTCTCCTTATCAGTACTCTTCGCCATCATTTTCTGGTACCTTTTTAATCATCCAATTTTCGACAAAATTCAGAATCTCACTTCAAGATTATTTTGAAGTTATGTTAAAGCTGTTGATAAATCCATTTCGGAAATCGTTATTGTAGAAAAACTTCCACTGAGGTGTAACAGTATGAAATCCTACCTCACGTTCTTTTTCGTATCGTATTATTTCAGCATACAAAAATTCAAACGGAAAACAAGGCCCAGATATCAATGAATTCATTAAGTTTCTAGCGTTTCTTTGAAAGAATTATAAAATGACAATCATCGCAAGGTTTTGTATTTAATCAATATCCAACCTGAAAAAGAACACCACAGATTCACTAAAGAAACAAAACGGTAGAGATTCAAGTACTCTGAGAAACAGCTCCACAGAGTCTCGAAGTTACAACTGTTCTAGTTGTATTACAGCTGTTTACAACTGTTTTATTTAGATCTGAAAATCGATACTTGAAAAGCGAAAACTTAAAATGATATCCCAATATAAGTTCTAACTAGAAATGATGTCCTAATCCAAATTCTAACGAGAAAACATCCTTTGTAGTCAAGTACGGACGATTCATTGATTTTGCTATATATTCTTCTCATCATAAAGCGCTCTCCTCAAAGAATAAATATAACATACTACGAACTACAAACTCCTGACTCGTTATATTAGTGCTCTGTTTCACCTTGATAAGACAATAAGAAATTTCTTTCTGAATACTACCGATTTAATTAGTTTTTTTGACACTCCCTCCGCTACAGTTCGAATCCTCTGCATCTTACCATGATTGTAACATTAATCCAACAGCTCAAGACTGGAATTACACTCTCCTAAAGTATATTACCCAATTCCCTTGCATCTATTAAAAAAAAGAATTAAAGTTAACATCAAGGTTTCCATTATATGCCACTTTGGAAAACTATGCACAAATATATGGTGTTCATCGGTATATTTGGCGAAGTAGATGAAAAAAATTTCATTTAACGACAATAAACTTTTATTTGTAAATATCATGCCGGAATTTGCACCGTAGAATGATTAAAGCGGAAGAATCGGATGAAAGAAAAGAATGCCTGATTTGCTTCGATAAAATAACACAATAAAGATAGAGCTTGGCAATAAAGAGATCTTTCCTAACTAAACAACAAGAAAGCTCTTGATTACTTTGAAAATAAAACGGTAAGCTGAAAAAGAATGAATATTAACGAAACAAAACTACATAGATTTGAAAGGATGGAATAAAATGGCACCTCATCAAATCTAATGTAAATGTAATAATTATTGTAATATAATACAAGCCCTTCATCAAGTTATAAGTCGTAAAATAAAAAATCTGAAAAGAATTCTTTTGGCCTTTCTTTTTGAGTCTAAATTTTTATGATAAAATCCCAACTTTTCTGTTTTATTTTTCGATTATCAAAAAAATTTTCATTTTCATTATTTTCAGATTTCTCATTTTCTAAAAACATTCAACTTTTATCTTCAAATACATCAGAGATGACGTCTGCAAGCTGCGACTCAATAATTTATTATTCCTTGCATATCTTTCTTGCAAAACGTCTTTCCAAAAGAATACGTCTCTTTCTCTTCTTACGTAAGTCAACACAGTGATGAAAACTACACTTGTAACGGTTCGGCATTTCTGAAATCCGTATACAACATCATAGCGTTTACTATTAAGAATGAACACAAGAATATAGAAAATGAAAATTTCCTGACAAAAATTACAATTAAATTTCAAATTTATGATAATATGACAGCAATAATCGAATTTACTTTTTATACGAGTTGAACGACGTGGCTTCGCAGCCGATCGGAGTACCATAGACAACATACTGAAAGTGGGAGGATGGAACAATCCATGTTCTTTAGGTAACATATGTCTCACAGTATGTGATTTTTCTGGGAAAAATGAAGGACTATCAATGGTTTGTGGAAAATAAGAAGGACTGTTGGCAGTTTTCAGAGAATTCCTGTTGATCTTTTTTTTCCTAGGCGCCATAGGTGGGACCAGAGGTTTAGACTGCGGAGTGACAAAAATTGTGCTCATTGCCACATTTGCGACCTCGACGACAGCAAATTCATTTCCTCTCTGCTCGCTAAAAATCAAACTCATTTATTTTCTATTATTTTTACTATTTTTGTAACAAAAATAAACCGCATTTTTTTGGCTGTATTTATATTTCCGAAGAGATCGGCCAACTAATAATTGCTCATTTTTTAATTAGTGAAGCAGTTGAAGTCAAAATGCGCATTACTATAAAAAAGCTTGCAAAAATTGTGATGGTTAATATCTGCAAAACTACTGATGTGAGTTACACTCATAACTTATTGAGATCTTAACTTTATAATGATATAGAAATGATGACAAACTTGGCGAGAACTTCATTAGGATTTTGGTTTTCGGAATCATTACAGATTCCAACGAACGATTCACGTGAAGGTGTTCGCGGTGGAATACCATTTGGTCCAAAAGGATTTACTTCTGGTAAATGCTCTAAAGATACTGAAAAAAGACTGATCAATATTAACATGGCTTGAAAAAAGAATAAAAAACTGAAAATAATAAAATTTGATACTCGAACAAAAATAATTCAGCATTCATTTAAAAAACTAGTTAACCGAATTCCGCTTCTCCCATTAGAGTCCTCGCTCGGCGCCATTCTGGAGAATGTCTGGGTGTTCCATTAATGGGGTGAGTACCAAATTGTGGCCAAAAATTAGGCCAACGAAGAGGTGATGTAACTGGTGAAGAGCGGGGCGATCTATGCTCAACCGAAAGTGGCGAAGTAGAAGCTTCTCT
Source organism: Onchocerca lupi (assembly GCA_028564675.1). Lineage (NCBI taxonomy): Eukaryota > Metazoa > Nematoda > Chromadorea > Rhabditida > Onchocercidae > Onchocerca > Onchocerca lupi. The sequence goes on along the minus strand of JAOVVO010000631.1, from coordinate 12,974 downwards.
TTCATGCTCATTATCCAGAAAAGGTCGTGAAAAAAGTAGTGAAAGGTTTCTCCTATAAAAAACGAATTTTATTTATCTTCGCTAAGGACTTCAATCCTCAACCAAGAAAAATTGTTTCCGAACCTAACACTCATTTGATACATTTTCAAATTTGTTGGAAAAAACAATCATCGCGTCAACCATTTGACATCTTAATACTTCTTGTACGCAAGACCTTTACAAAAAAAAAAATTGCAGGTAAAATTTTTATAAGAAACACTATTCTGAAATGAGAGTTGTGCCAAATTTTGAAAATATATTTTGAAAAAATTTGATAATTCTACATAAAAATAGGATACAATTAAACAATGATGTCTTTCTTACACGTTAACATTATTTCTTCGCTCCGGCAATGAGTCTAAGCCGTCCATGAAAAGAAATGCCGTGTCAATATGAGGTTCTTGTAAAATTGGACGTATATTCTCCTTGTTCTCATCTTCGGTATTCTCGTGAATATTACTAAAAAAAATCAAAGTATTCAGCAGCAACATAGTTCAGGTTACCGAAATAAAACACTCAAATCCATTAAAGCTACAATTTTTGAAGGAAAAGATAGAATCACTTTCTTCTATTCCCAAAAAAGACATGAAGGATATATAGGATATACCGTGGACTTGCTGAGTTAGAACTAATTGACAAATCCGTATGCGTCGAATTATTCAGCGATATATTCCGCTCAGTACTAATACCACTATCGATACTAATAGGTGATCTGTAAAATTTAGATGCGGCAAACAATTGAAGAGACAGCACTGAAAGGTTTACTGATTCACATTTTCAAAGGAGACATCTGTTAAAGTGAAAAATGTGATGAAACATTTTTTACCTTTTCATATCATATCTTTTTTTTTAATTCGAATTGAGTGGATACGAATTCTAGAAACTTGGAAATACTTTGGGGGGAATTCGTTTAATAAAAACACAATTAATAAAGTTATTAGATTGTCATTAGTAATTAGTTTTACTTACGACCGCAAATCTGTAAATCGTTGGTCCCCAATAAAATTTCGAGTATCATCATCAAACTGAATCCTTACTCGATCCATCCCACTTGTTAAGGCTGAACAACTTTTACAATGCGGAACCTGCAATGGAAACTCCAAGAGAGATTGAAGACAAACAAGGAAAATATTGATGGGACTGAAATAGTAATACTTTCTTCCCTTTTCTGTTAGGTGTGAAGTGTATTTGTGTGGACTGAACGCATAAACATATATAAATATTCTTTTTTTTATTGCAATTTGAAAGAGAAGAGAAAATAAATGAGAAAGTTGCATCTGCTTGCTTCTTGACTATTTAAACTCATAACTGATTTTGTTTCATATGCAGTTTTTTGAGGAAGCGATCCCCAATAGTCTCTTTTTGTCTATCAAATGTCCTTTGACTCCCGCGCGCACAATTGATACGATATGGCGCGATAAATAGCCGCTGTAAGTGCAAAAAAATGCGCACTAATAGTAGATCCAGAGAAGATAATGAGAATTATAGATACTACAGTGTGACCTAAATTATAATAAATCGGGCGGGCTACGCCGGGAAGTTGTATTCAAAAGGAATCAATAAATACAACTAGATGACCTGGAATGAAAATATCTGGTGAGAACGTGGATATCTCAAGAATCTATATCCACGGCGAACACGACAACCATATGTGAAAATTTACCTTTCAAAACGTTTTCTATAGCAATAAAACAACTGTCCATACCGACACTAACTTACCAGTAAAATACTGAGACATTAATATCAATGAGAGTAGGACAAGGCAATGAAAAACAAAAAGATTGAGATTCCATTTTTTTCCTGGAAAATCAAATAAATGATGCAACTATGAATTGTAATTTTTCAGCAATCTGGGCTAGAAATAAACATATTTCATGTTCTTCATTTCATATTTGTGACACTATTACTATCAAGAAATTTCTCTGAATTTTTAAAAAACTAGCGAGGAATTTCTCTAAATTTTTGTAAAAATATAGAAAAATAACGAAGAGATATACAAATAGCAAAAAAAAGTCGACTACAATCAAAGAACAATGAGAAATAACTAGTCAACTGACCAGCAACTATTTTGTCAATAAGACAATAAAATAAAGACTGGGATGAAAATTGGGAGTTAATATAAATATTTATATATAAGTGTCTATTAAATAATGGTATAGAAATCTCAGGCAAATGTATTCCTTTTCCTTTTTATTTCGATAAAAAGTGAAATACACTTAGCTTAGATTATCATCATACAGAAATATTGTTCGTGAATATCATCATGCAGAAATAGTTTCCAGAGCAATGCTCTATGTTGTATTACGTAACAATACTCTTTTTACAGACTTAGTTCTATACAAAATCATAACACAATACTGAAATAATATTGTCAATTCGACAATATTTTTTCGGAGCTAAATGACGGTACGAAATGGAAAAACAAATGCTTTTATTTGTGAATTATCTGACCCTACAACTAATTAAAGTTGCTAATATTAGGAATTTCTCAGAATTCAGTAGCCTCGGAAAAAGCAAAGTGAATAATGAACGACATGTAACGTACAATGAGTAACAAGTTATTTATCGACTATCCCTCACTGATGCTATGACAAAAACAAATCGCTAAATAGAGAGGGAAAAAATGAAAAAAAAAAAGGAGGGGAAAGAATGCAAGATTTCCATTTTCCATGCAGATAAGACGACCAGATAGAGTTTTATTTGGGAAAATAAAAAAAAAAAAAGCGTAAACAATGCGTCCCTCCATCTGCTATGCTATTGCGTAATTATTTTTTCGTTCTCTTTCAATCCAACAAAGACAGAACAGGTAAGCAATGAAAAAAACAGTGAGGATCAATAGCTCAAATCATAAATCATAACGAACTTGCTTACTGATGATACCTCTCTGTCTATAAAATTAAATCATTCAGAAAATTGCAAATAATAAGAAATAAATTATAGCGATAGCCAAATCAAATTCTGTGTTCGCTCATTATCTTAAATACAAAGATAACTTTTAATATACTCGTGGTTATTTCTTTTTGCATGATTTAATCAGTTTTCTGAAGATTATATAAAATTGATTACATCAACAAGTTTAAGCAACCTTTTAAAGTTTAAATTAATATTTAAAATTCCAAGGCGTAAAATCAGATAAAAAGTGAAATCATGTACACAAACTATCTGTACAAGTCGTTCTAACCAAACAATCTTGTTTATATAAAAAAAATGTAGTTTGGAAAATCACCCTCACAAATATTTCACAGTTCTGGAAGACAATAACTGACATAAGTCAGCTGACCATTTGTTGTTTTAAGTTTCGGACTTGACGCAGGTGATGATAACATCATTGCAAGCAAAGCTTCATCACTTAATTCATCTTCGTTTGAGGCAACTTTTAGCGCTGAATCCGATTTCGAGATCTGGCTACTAAAATGCTTCAGTTGACTTCATTCTCTCATAGCTGATTAAACGATAGAATTGTTGAAGTTTTACAGCAAAGAAGGAAAAATAAAACGAAACCTTTTGGAAAAGCCAAAAGAGTAAAACCAAAATATTAACATACAGAATGCTCTCACATTAATGCGAGACCTTAATTTTCCATGAAACGTTAAGAAAACCACATTATTTTTAAATAATTAAACTGAATGCTGTTTACCTTTCAAGTGAAAATCTGAGGAGTTCATTATCGCTATTATCCTTGTGATGCCCTGGTGTTTGTTGTTTTGACACTGATGATGCAGTTTGTTCTGCACACTCTTCAATGTTATGGCTGCAAAAATTTTGCTTAATATTATCTGTCATTTAAATAAAAGCCCTTTCAAGGACCAAATACGGTATTATCACAAGACAGATAATCCTAACAATTCGCAAACAGACTGAAAAGTTATTGCAAAAAAAAAAAAAAAAAAAAAAAAAAATTGCCACGTTCACTTTTTCCTTTTAATCAGTCGTTTCAGATCGAAATTCAATTATTCAAACCAGATTTAACATTTCTTCATTCACAGGTTGCTTCTCGGTGAACCTACTTAAAATTTATCGGAAATGGCCAGCAGAAAAACCAAAGAATCACAATTTGAATGACTGTATTTACCAGCTTGTTCTCCTTATAAACAAGATCGAATCACATTTCAACATGTCTCCTAGATCTTTACTATCTGATACACTGCTCTCCATCCTTGCTGTCACTTGTTCCTAAAAAAAGCATTATTTTTTTACTCAATTTTAAGAAAACTTTTGTTTTATTGAAGCAATGTTTATCGCGCTTAATTGCTTTCATTCTCAATATCACTATTTTTTATGGTTATATTTCTTATCTAATTTTTTTCACATCTTATTGTATTATGTATCGATTCCTTTAAATCACACAATGCTTTGCTACAAATATTTCAAATATTCTATGGTACTAAAATACATGATAATCGGAGAGGATTCCGAGGCTACAGGAATGATAACTACATGTGTGGCGCGAAGATGGCTCCAGATTACTGGAAAATTCAATTTATAGTAGTAAATCCTAAAATAATACTTGACATCTAAAAAAGCTTAGATAAAAAGGATAACACTGCACTAAGACAAAATATACTACAGAGAGCACAACTTATTTTGCAAAATTCTTTCCGAAATGATGGAAATTCATCCGAAGCGATACATGTTGAGTGTTCTCGAAATACTGTAGAATCGAAAAGCCTTTGCTGCTGTGTTAGGAAAAATATTAGTTTTTTTCGCTTCTCCTTTTTGATAACGTCTGAAAGTAATTCAAGATCACTGTCACTGATCCCTAATTTCAATAACAATTTATAAACAGTGGATTCATAATAATATATAATTTTACTTAATAGTAAAGCATATTCCCTTGAAGCTATATTAGTGATTCTGAAATCAATTCATCTATTTATATTATTCTAGAATGCATCTTATTCCTCGAGTTTTCCAAACAAAGATAATAAGATGCATTCTAGAATAATATAAGTAGGTAGTATATAAATAGATGTATTGATTTCAGAATCATTTATCCATCAAGGAAATGTGCTAAATCTTAACTAAAATTATACTTCAGATTATTATAGACTTTGTTGAAATAAAAATGAAACTTTATATTTAAAATTTCAACTGACTCTTCATGACTACCTTAATTTAGAGAATATGAGAATTCTAGTATTTTGGAACATAAGTGATAATGAAATGTTTAATAAGGATGAGAATTCGGGAATTTATCACTAATCATTAAGATTTAGTGACACTATCGATCGTATTCTAAATTTTAGAGCCTATATTTGAACTTAACTTATAATAACGACAGCCAAACTCATTGGTATAATCAAAATAATTGATAAATCATAAAGAACAGTAATGTAGAAAAATGTAAAAAAATTTAGTAAAGGGTGCTACCGATAGTTTTTCTAGTGCCTTTCAGAGATTTTTCGTAACGAATTATGTTTGCTAGACGTTCCGTCGCTTTATGTATTTCTTCTTTTACTGTTTTTTGGTCCTGCTTTGGCCTTTGCAATCGTTCCAAGATCCTTGGAGATACACGTATAAAAATTTTGTAGATTTCTGGATTGCATGGTGATGATGTCATCCACTGCAGATTAACGATAATGTTAAGAAATTTTAAATAGAAATTTTTTTAAAAAAAGATAAATTGATGTATACACATTCCGTCAGTCAAATTATTCTTCGAATACTTCAACGAAGCTAAAAGATAACATGGTATAGTACAAAGAGTTTAAAATTACTTCAAAAACAGCTACTTCTGAAACATTAGACGTTATCTATTTACATTCACTAACTATGCATGACCCTAATATTAATATTATTGTGCTACTTTATGCTATTAATCAGGAATGATGACACTCTTTACTAATCCATCGAAGGATCATGAACGCCAGGTAAAATCACACAATACAAAAGAGGTCTTTCAAAAATCTTCCATGTCCATTAACAATTCCTATTCATTAAATGTCTCATCTCACCAGTCAATTATTAATTTGTCACCGAATCATAATATATCTTACTTTATGTAAGTTTGTTTTTTTCCTTTCCTATCCAGAATATTTCGGAATTTTTAAAAATCTAAAGTCATGTCCTTAAGCATCGATTTACAAAATAAAACTTACAGAAACATTAGCATGAATAGTTTCATCGTCAGAGCCATGATTCCTAATCCATGGGACATATTCGTCTGCCTTTTCCTCAAACCAGTCGTCGAAAATCTTTTTCTCTGCAAGTACAAACAGTGTTGTAATTTGCTGCAGCAAACTACTGCATAAAACAATTCCAACAATCGCTTTCTTTTGTTGAGATATATGGTTTGAATGAAAAATACTTCAAAGACTGACAAGAATGTTTTTTTTTCAATTAATATTAATGAAAGGATGGCAATATGCAATCCATCACTGAAACAGAAGTGTAAACAGGTATGATATGCAACCACTATACTATTCCATCAATAACTTGGATCAAAGGGGAAACACTTAAATTTAATTTTATTTCTGCACCCATGATCATTTTTTTAAATTCAATTTTCGCTGTTTCTGTATCTTATTGTCCATTTATACAAAAGTACCTTCTTCAGGTAGATTTACTCGTCGACGCTTGTTTATCGGTGACTGTTGCCATGAATAACTGTACAAAGCCTTTCTGCACCCATCCATTACCTGCTAGTCTAGAAAACCATTGATGACACTAAAAAATCTGAACTAACATTAAATTTCTACTCCAGCAATCATGGGAATTATCGACTGATCACTAAATACATTGTTGACACTTGAGACATCAAAATGGAGAGGTGATCTAGAACATAAGGAAATGATTAAATCTCACTGTTGAGTTACTAAAATCTAACTTATTGATATAATTTAGCTCAGGATAAATGAATCATATGAATCTAACCGTCATTTACATGATTAATTTACAGTTAATTTTCGGACGAATTGCACTAATCTGTTATAAGCAGCTTATTTAGTTCCATTTTTCCATTACCTATTGAAACATATCTAAACAATTCAACCTGTAAACATTCAAGGAATCTTTACAATCAGATACCATGTTCTTTATTATGTAATATATGTACATGTATGGTACCATGCAAGGTTTCAAAGTTACCCGAAAAATACTTGCTTTAAGAACTTGGTGCCATCAGAAAGGTGGATCTCGACAGCCCAAGCATCCTGCCTTATTTCCTCGAGATGCTGCAAAGTATACGTGAAAACTGTCGGAATAAGATGGATGGTTGGATGGAAATTTCAGAACGAAACCACGCAATTTTGCGCGAATTTAAAAAGAGGATATTTGGTCAGTCGCGTTAAACGTTCGGTCTCCATCAATTCGTTTGATATCGTTACTTTTTCTTCCGTTTTTTTCAGTAAAGTAGATTTTTCCACATTCAGATGAAAAATCTCTATGTGTACTCACGTGTTTTCAAATCTTTCACATTTCCACTTACCTTTCACACATTTTAGTTTTTATTACTTCTATATTTAAATGTTTTTTTAATCATAATATAATAATTGACGGTATGCCTTCTAAGTCGATGGAGAAGAAAAAAAAAAGTTAAATAAGAATTGCTTCCTATTTAACTTAGAACTAATACCACTAGTTTTTGGATTGACCCAAAATAGCAATAATTTTGTCCAACACAAGTTTAGTTTGTAGTTCTACTGGAAGATTTCCTGTGACAAGCATTTCAGAAGAAAAACAGATGGCGATTTTGTTTGCAAATACTTTGAGGATTTGAATTTGGTAATGCAAATTGTGCCTGTAAAATTTTCGAGTCTAGTAGTCTCTTTACTTTGAGAATGTTTCCTGACTGAATGGATTATCTGCATTCTTAAACGAAATTCAAATGAATCTCGCAAAGTGATAAAAAGAGACAGGGAATGATGATAGAAGAAGGAAAGATATTTCGGATTGCAGTTTGTGTCTTCCTAATCTGACCTTAAATTTGGATGTGAAGTGATAATCATTTTAGTTTGTTACTGTCATCATTTCCAATATTTATCTAATGAAAAATAAATTAAATCGGCTACTACTCCCACAAGAAATCGTAATAAGACAAAGATTGCGTAATTTGGTGAAAATGTTATGACAAAATTGAATATGATACTTAAATATTATCGAAATTAAAAGAATACGTCGACGACCATATCGGTCGGACAAATGTGATGCTATCGGTACCACAAAAAGAGCTTCTGAAAATATAGAACTTACATTGAAATTTGGAAATTGATGAAATAATTACGATAATAGTGACATAGTGCCATGAAATATGAGATTAGTGTGTAAATAATCAATTAATGTAAGTAAACAATGAAAATCAATTTACCTGTAAAATTCAAGATGTCAAACGATTTTATTTTTAAAACGATATGTTATGCAGTGAAAATTACCAGCTGAAAAAATTGAAAGTCCAGCTTCCTGTGTAAAAGGATTGGCACACGATAGTTTATACTGCAAAAATCAAAAAAATAAAGAAATGATATTGGTTTATTCGTTTTTTTTTTTCTTTTTTTTTTTTTTTTTTTTTTTTTTTTTTTTTTTTTTTGGTTTATTCATCTTTTTTCTCTTTTAAATTTTTCGAAATTTTTATTCAAACGATAATTCTTTGCATCGTTATTCGCTATTCAATTTAACTGATGGTAGCTTGTTGCAAAGAAATGAAAATTAATATGATGAACAGATATGCGAGACAGTATCGGAAGATATGAATAAATTAATCATATATAAAGCATTTTTAAGTAAAATGCATCTTCTGAATAGAATACAGAACCTCGACAAGTATACTGTGCGATCGATCTATTTGGATTACTGACCATGGATCTTTCGCTGTTAAGTAAAGCACATCTTAATTCATTTCCTGTATTGAGATCTTTAATCATGCATGGTTCCATTGGGTTAGTCATTTCAATTCTTGGCTGAAATGGATTTCCCTAACGATAATTATAATTATCGGAATTGATTTAATTCAGGTTATCTCGAATATAGCAAATGTCTCTAACTGCTGCTTAGGAGCAGATGATTGAATTTACATGTCTTATTTGAAATGCATTCCCAGAATAATCTGTGGTAGCATTTTTAGTATCTTCTATTTATGATGTGATTCAGGGATAGCAGATGAATTGAATTAAAAAATGACAATTCCATCATAGAAATCACAACTTAATTCCTAAAAACCACAATAAATTTTCATTTGAAAAATTGATGAACTGACATAGTACGTAGGAAATCATTTGATAACGTTCATAGGTGCCAAATTCACTGAGCAATTTATTTGCATCCAATGATCTCGCTGGAATGTTGAAAAATGTAGGATCCTACTATCATTAAGTGAAATAGGATATTTCTTTGTTATCAACGCAGAGTCGGAACAGAAAAGGAAGCATTCATTTGATATTTGTCATCATAATTCCACATGTTCGTCATAAACTTCTACCACGGAAGGATGATTCCTTCTCCAAATTTAGAAAGTAACTAGAATATATACTCATGTTTTGGAATTTTGGGTTCCTTCTCACGTTAGTCAATCATTCGTCATCTCTGTTTGTCCTTTTGGTATTGACGCTAGCAATAACGTATCCAACTGTTGGTAGGGGAATAAAATTTTGTATTAGATAAAAAATTGGAAAATTCATCAATTGAAAGTAAAATCACTTTCTCGATCAACTCCAAAAGGATAAAAATTGTAATTATTTTGGAAAAATCCGAAAGACGTAATTATTGCATACAAGGAGTACTGCTTGCAGTTTTTCGATACGAGCACACATCTTTGGCATAAAACTTTCCGTTGTTTCTTTATGATTACTTATTACATTTCGAAAACACTTTACCATACTGTTCCACGCATGAGTGCTTTAAAATGCCTTCAAATAGAGAATCGCTTTTTTTATCGTGGTTCCTGGAACAGCAGTATGATCAGTTGATACAAGAAAACCTTTCTTCAAACAGGAATCATCTCTTTCACAGTAATTGTATTTTATGACAGGCCATGTTCAACTTCGAGTTTTCGCGTAGTTGATCATACTGCTGTTCCAGAAACACGAGGAAAGTCTAAAAGAAGGCGATTCCCTATTTGAAGGCTTTTTCAGAGCAACCCGTTTGTGGAACGGTACGGTAAGACGTTTTCGAATCGGCAATAATAAGAAACAACGAAAAGTTTTATGTCAAAGGTGTGTGCTCATATCGAAAAACAATTACAATTACATTTCTCGAATTTTTCCGATAATTGGGCAAAAAAAACCAGTGAATATAATTCCCACACCTCTGATCATATAATTCCTATACCTTTGATCATGTAAATTAGTATAAAACAGAAAGGATTTCTGTGATTTTTCGCAAATATGAAGTAACTGACAAATTTTCCTTTTTCGCACTTCATATGCATGTCGCTCTCTCAACAATAAGTGCAAACTATGAACATGTCATGAAGTTATCACTAAAAAAATTATTTTGAGCGGTTGGTTTTTCCTATAGTCTAGTTATCCGTAGTCTAGTTCAATTATCTGTAGTCTAGTTTTTTATTTTTGTTATTCGGACAGTTGAGGCCATTTTTTGTAATTCATATCATTTAGCGCAACTCTATCAATGATTCAAAAAACACTGGTAATTTTATCGTTATTGAAAAGTGTTCTTTGCCATTTGAATTGTAAATGACAATCTGCATAGTTAGTGAGATTTGAAACTCACAAAACGAAATGAACTTGAAAAAATTAGTGCGGAACAAAAACGAACCAGAAAAATCCTTCTAAATTTACAACTCTAAATTCAGCATCAGGCATAGCCATCTAGAGATAGAAAGGAAGTGATACATTGTTATATGGTTTTGAGAGATATCTTTATCTTGAATTAATTCTCAAAATTCACAATTTGTGAATTACTTCGTTTTGGAATAAAAATTAATGAATTTCTTATACCTGAAAAGTTTGGAATCAATGACTATGAATAGAAGGACAATGCACTGAGAATTCTCCATTGATATGTCTACAAAAAAGTAATAGACAATCAAAAATTTGTGAAATAATGAATTCCTCTCATTTTCGTGATTTTTCTAAATCAGTCACATTTGTATGTGATACTGATTGCTTGATCAGAGTGCGATGGGTTGTAATCGATCCAGAATTTATCACGACAATGAAGTGGGTATCGATCACAAAGATCTTGCGTTGACAACATTTGAAATGCAGAAAGCTGACATTGTTCATGATTTGGATACGGATAACGACCAGACAGGAAGAGTAACGGTGGACTGCATTTTCAGGCCAACCAGGTGTATGAAATGATAAGCTTAGATCTTATTTTTTTGAGTGTTAGGAAGATTAATAAGGATAAAATAGATGTTTCGCTTTATTTGAATTTCAAATTTCAAAATCACGAAAAAAAATCAGATTTTTCGGCTATTTTGAAGTTTTAAACTATGGAAGGACAAATTTATTACATATAAATGATGGTAAAAAATTTATTTGCAGAGAAATTTATGGTCAGCGAGCTTTAGACATGGCTGAACAACTTATTCTGTGGTCAAGATATGGTTAATCATCTATTTGTGCCTTCAATTTTCACCTTCCATCTTTTTCCATATTTTACAGAATAAGATTGAAGTTGTTACTAAAATTCCAGGATTGGATGTTGCAAATGTTAATGATCCGTAAGCCAAAGCCTAGAAATTGTTTTACACTATATTTTTTATTTTAATATATCATGCAAATTTGCTTTTATGCAACTGAATTTTACAAAATGTAATAAAGTTTCATAGTTTGAAGAGGAAAATTTAACATGTTTAGGGATAATATTTCGAAAACGACCATTACCGCATGATTTTCCGGCATTCGCACACGAGAAACCGCAAGTTGAATTAGCTCATTTGAGTCGGCTTCATTACTCAACCGCGTTACAAAAATCTAAAGAAAATTCTGAATTAAAAAAAAAACGAACGATAAACGAAAATGAAAGCATTGAGGATGTTACTAACAAGCAGTGAAGAAATGATACAAAATTTCTTAGACATTGGATTTACTACCAACTTGATTTACATTTACAAATATAAATACATTTGAAAACTGTGTCCACAAATATTCCCAAAAATTGCTCGGTTGCAAATATTTCAACATCGAAATACGAGAAAAATATAATTTTCCCTTTAACTGCTTCAATACTTCTTATTTGCAAAAGTTTGATTTCTGTAAAAACAAATTAATATGCTGAAAGAGCAACGTATACTATTGATTTGACTCCGATGAAAGTGCCTTAGGCTTATTCCATTGTTTTTTTTTTTGAAATTTTTCGAACAAGCTATTTGTTTTTTGTACAAATTTTGTTCAGCAATATGTCGTGGCGCGCTATCTTGATTTATTCAGTATCAAATGATCTCGTGATAATTGCAGTTCACTATTGTAAGTTACGAAACGCCATATAATTCTGAAACGAGCAGCTCGTTTGAAAGTCTGAAAGCATTGGAGATGATTGAGAAGTAATTCAATAATCTAGTATAAATAAAACAAGCGTGATACTGAAGCGTGTAATGTAGCGAGGAATTATTTGAGAAGTGCAATATAGCAGACTGAAACAATGTATAAATTCTGTTTTAAAGGTGGACAGAGTATGGATATATACAAGCTATTGCTGCAGACATTTCAGCTAAATTTACGGCTTTTCAAGAGAGATAGATAGAGTATTCGGTCTTTTTAATTGCCATATTGTTAGATGGATGATTGTAGTGACATGGCTTTCTAAAAAGAAATTTATTATGAACTATTATGCTTATTCGTGTTTAACAATAATAAGCATAACAGTTCAAAGTAAATCAGAAACAATGTTTAACGGCAGGATTCTGCTAGTGTTGCGAAAGTGGCGAAAACTAAAATAAATTTTATAAAGTAAAAATGGGAATGTTTTCCATGATTCACGAATAATTAATTATCTTATTTTTATATTTGTTTTGACTTTTTTATCTCAAATTATTT
>JAOVVO010000630.1:0-47425 GCA_028564675.1 Onchocerca lupi | reverse complement strand
TTGATTAACGCAAAATTATTTGGCGAAATAACCATTGAAAAAATTTTTTATTTTTATTAATTGCTTAAAATTTGCTCATAAAAAATTTGTTTTATAGCAAGATGAATTAATGCTTTAAAAAAAAAAAAGAATTTTTCTGAAGCTTACGTGAATTTTTATAAGTTAAGTGAATTAAAATCATATCAAAATGCTGATTCTTGAAAAAAAAATAATTATGCATATTCATCAAACAATTACAATATATGTTATTGATAAAAGTCTGAATTTAACTTTACAATTTTTAAATAATTCCAGATTGATTGAAATAATATGATTAGATAAATTTAAGAGAAATATTGAAATTTTACATTTTTTTAAATTTCAGTTTCATGATTTAATATCATAAGGCTTCCAGATCTTTGTCGTTTTTCGTCTTCGTCGTATTCCGACTGGTTGTTGTACGGATTGAGGTAATTGTCGGATTCGTTGAGTTAAAACAGCCGGTAAAGGTGTGACAACAGGTGGGATTGGTTGTGTGACAATTGCAGTAGGAGAGTTTAGCAGTGGTGAATGAGGAAAATTCAATGGAATTGGTGGTGTAGGTAATGGTGGAGTTGAAATAAATGGAAAAGGATTGAAGAAAGAGGGAAAAACCGAAATTGGTGGTATTAGGTCAGGTATCGGTCTCGGAATTGATGTAGCAGAAGTTTGGCGACGAATTTTACCGGTAATCGGATAATTAGTGGATGAAATTGATGACCTAGTACGACGAGTTGAAGCTGCAAAATTTTAATTTTTTATATTGAATGATATGATATCAAAAATGTAACATTTTAATTTTAAATGATTTTATATATATATATATTAAGTTATATATATTATAATTTTTTTTTTTTTATTTTTTTTTTTTAATCCAAAAAATCCTAGAATTTATAACTGCTAGGAAAATTAAGAAAATATTTTTTGTTACCTAATCTTGCAATATTTCCTAAACTAGAAAAAGCATGGGATAGCTTTAGCTTTTGGTATTAAATAAAAATATGTAATATTGATTTCAATTAAGAGATCAGAATAGATGTACGATTATTTTCAAACAAAAAGCACTGAAAACATTTGATCCATAACACAATTCATAATATTAATGACGATTTGATAGTATTTTATATGATAAATTAATATTGTAATTTGCATAATTTGGGTGATAGTGAAGTTCAGATATTGCAAATGATAATTGTAGTGATAATTAAACTTCGATATGACAAACTTTTAATTGGATTTTCAGCCAAATTTTTCCTCGCAATAATCTATATTATCTTTTTTATAATAAAAAAAAGATTCATAGTATCAATCATAATTTGCTAATACTATTTACAATAAATTGATACTATAATTTATCATTATTTCGTTATTAGTTACATTTGGATATTGCAAGCAATGAATATGCTAAAAACTTCAAAATAGTAAAATTTCGATCGGATTTTTAGCCAAATTTAAAAATGCAAAATTGATACATTTAACGAAAGTATATCGACCAATATCAAGAATCTAAAATTCTTATATCAACATCATCTTTTTTTGAAGATTGAATAAATATTCTAAAATTTCGAAAATAAGGAAAAATTCTTTTAATATCTACAAATAGTTAAGAAATGCAAAAATGTATGCGCTGAGGGAAAATTTCGTAATCAGAATTTGTTATTGTTACTCTTAAAATTTAAAAATTTGATTTATAAAATCGATAATGAAACTCCTATTCCACTTTGATGTCTCCTACTTTCCTTATGCTCAATAATTAATTAATATTAATTAGTGATAAAGGAATTTCCTATTCATAAATAAATATGTCAAGAAAGAAAAGAGATGGACCAGTTGACGAGAGTGGGATTCGAACCCACGCCTCCGAAGAGACTGGTGCCTTAAACCAGCGCCTTAGACCGCTCGGCCATCTCGCCACTGCTTCGCAGCAAAATTTGCAAATTTCGTCCAATGATAAATTATCGTGCATGCTTTTAAATTTCAACATAAATTTTGAAATTTAAAGAATTTTTTTTGAAAAAAAGAAAAATTTTGAAAGCAAACAAAAAATATGACAGAATCTAATCACTCAATTAAATTTAATCAATAATTTAATGAAATTTCATACCAATTCTTTTCGTGAAAAAATAATGCTTTACGCTTTGATAAAGCAATTAGTGTTTTAAAACATTTGAGACTATTATTGAATTAAAATTTCTATTATTTCTAAATGGTATAATTTAAAAATTAGCAGAATTATTTTCATAGCAAAAATTAAGATTTCAAAAAATTCAAATTTTTTGTAAGTATTATTGTAAATTTTTTAATTCCAAATTACAAATTTTTTAATTTTTTGTGAATTTGATAATTATTTTTTAGGAAAAATAAACTAGATAGCTTGAAGTATCCATCATTTTTCATTTGTTTCATGCAACTGCAACTGCAATTGCATAAATATGCGATGAATGCAAAATATGCATGCACAATCATATGTAATTAATGATTTATTGATTTAATTGATTAAATATTTGAATACTGTTGTTTATTTCTTCTCGATATATTTCATTCTTCTTCTCAATATAACATTAAAACAAAATCATTTTTGACAAATTTCATAATATAATTGGATTGATAACATTTTATTAAATGATCAAAATTATTTCTAAAGTGTAGAATTTAAACATTAAATTTTTTTAAACAATACTTTTAAAGTATAGAATTAAATATGAATAATTTGAAATTAATTTAAACATAATAAATTCATTCCGATTTGCAACGACACGAATTGTTTCATAATTATTTTCATCAGAAATTAATAAATTCCCGAATTGCTTCAAAACATGAAGTAATTACAATTAGTAATAAATTATTCTTAATTGTATTATTTTAATGAATTCATTAAAAAATAACATGCCTTTCATATTTTGAATTAATTAAAATTTAAGTGCTAATATTAGATTGAAAAAAGAATTTGTCAAAAAATAAAACAATTGCAAAAATATTAAAAAAAAAATAAAACAATTGCAAAAAATATATTGTCACCAATAATAAAATTGAGAGTGTTTGAGAGCTATTTAAATTTATACCTTATAAAAAACTTCATAAAAATTATGCATTTGTTTGTATTAATATGTTCATTTATACATATATTTGTCTTTATCGTCTTATTTTATTCATCCATTTATTTGTTGTGCATATGTTTATTTGTTTATGTTTATATATTTATTTATGCATTTATTTGTGTTTATATTTTGTTTACTTATTCGATCTTTGTTTACTAAACATAAATTCATTTGTTTACAGGTATATTTGTATTTATGAATGTATACATTGGATGTTTTTTCATATATTAAAGTTTTGTCTAGCGTTTTTTGTACATACGTGCTTATTTATGTATTTGTTTCTATATTTGTTTATTTATGTACTTGTTTTTATTTTTGTTTATTATATATTTGTTTACACATATATCTGTGCTTATTTGTTTGCATATGCATAAAATAGCTAAACTAATTGCAAGAATTGATAAAGATCTTGAATTAATATATGAAATATATCCAATGTAATTTTTTTCCATCCAACTATCTTTTAATCATAAAAAACTTGAAAATGAAAAATTCATTTGAGCAAAAATTTACATTCAATTGGTAAAATGATTGCAAGAATTGAAAAAGATCTCGAATTAAGTAATTAATTTAATTACGTCTTTTCCATCTGAAATGATTCATTTTCTTTCAAATATTTTTGGTTTAATATTGCAATATTTCAAACAGAACAAAGAATTCAATCATTCATAATTTTAAAATTTAAAATGGAAAACCAAAATAGTTTAAATGAAATATTCAATTTTTAGAATATGATCGATCCATTATGATCATCAATATCGTTCATTGTTATAAAAATTTATATTATTACCATTATTTTGTTATTATTTATTATTATCGTTATTATTATTATTATTATTATTGATATTTAATCATAAAATAGTTGAGAAATTGATTAGATCTCTAAATTATTCGGTATTAATTTTTTAATAAATTAGATCCAATTTCGTCCTTCCAATGCAGAAATGACATTGATAGTTTTAATTAACAAAAATGAACGTCCAAATGCTTTAAAAGTCTCAAACACAATTAAGTTCAAATAAATGCTTTACATCTCAATATATTTTTTTCAAATTTATTTTTCCGAAAAAAATAAAGAAAATATTTTTCGAAAAATTCACTAAAGCATGAAAATTTTAATAATTTACATGGGAAGTCAACCGAAAAAAAAGAGCCAGTAAAATCGATTTATATCAGGAAATCAATAAAGAAAGAATACAAATCTATTCATTTAACTAATTTGATGAATGAAAGTTTTTTTGCTTCTTTATTTAAAATCTGCTCCAACTTTACGTATAATTTAAATTTTCTTCGATCATTTTGTGAGAAAAAAAGAAAAATCATTGAGAATGAAACTAAATATTTTTAAATTTTAGCTAAATTCCGTCAAGAAATTCTGAACTTTCATTATCATCATCGATAATTATTTATTTAGTCGTCATTTTTCAGTGACAATCAATTATCACTTGGATTAAATTTTGTTCTGTCTATTAGATTACTCTTATATGATTCTTTTATTTTGAACAAATTGAAATAAAAAATAGAAAAAAATTCCTTAACTAAATATTATCGATTAAGCTTAACGAAAATTTACCAGCTTCATTTCGAAAGGTTTAACTGAAGTTCAATAAATTCAGTGGAATTCGAATGAATTTAACTAAACGAAAATCGACAAATTCAACAAAAATTCGATGAATTCTATTTATTTACGGAATTGAATTTAACTGCCAAAATTTGATGAATTCAATGAATTGGACATAAAATCCGACAAATTTGGTCGATTTATCGATGGATTAAGCGAGGAATTCAATGAATTTATTAAACATTTACTGAAATAATTTTTGCAATTTTCTTTTTCGGAAGGAAAAAAATTATTTTTTTTTTACTATGGACTTTTTTCGTTTTCTTTCTTTGCAATAAAGAAAGAAAAAATGACAAAAGCAAACAAAATTGTTTAGTTGTATTCTTGCCTTATTTTCATTTTTGTATTTAAAAAATGAAAATTCTTCCCTTCTTTTCTTTTCTTTTTTTTTTTGCTTTTTCAGTTTGATTGATTAATTAGATTTGAAAAATATCGATGGAATAATGAAAAAAAAAAAAAGAATTTTTTACTAAAGGTATATATAGGAATGGAAAGAAAGGAAAAAAAAGAGAGAGAAATGAAGAAAAAAAAAGAAATAAATTAAAATTGAAAATGAAATGATTGAACTACGTGAAAGAAAGGACAGAAAAGGATGAAATGGTTTTAAAATGGAGGACAAACAAGTGATTTGAATAGATTTTTTTGGCAAATTATGTCTTTATTTGCTAAGACGGACAAATATTCACAATTATTGTTAGAAATGTTATTTCACTTTTTAATTTATTTAATTTTTCATTCGAATAACTTTTGAAATTATAAAAAAAAAAGGAAAGAAAATAAATTAAATTCTATGAATTTTCACATCAATATTTTTACATAATCAATCATTTTCATTTAAATTTTTGAATTAATGAATCCTCATTATTGTTAAAATGATATTTCATTTTTTAATTTGTTTAATTTTTCATCCGAATAATTTTTGAAATTGTAGGAAAAAGAGAAAAGAAGCTAGATTCTATAAATGAAAAATTAATTTAAGTATGTAAAAATATTCATGTGAAAAAATTTGGTGAATAATAATTTTTACATAATGAATTATCTTCACTTATTTTTAAATAAAAGAATCCTCATAAAATTTAATGTGTTTTCATTCTTTCTTTTTTTTCTTTTTCCTTGAAATTTTCTTCATCGAAATTTTAATATGAAATGCTTTTTTTTTTTTTTTTTTTTTGCATTCTATTTGCATCCTACCTTTCCACCATATTTGTTTGAAATTTTTATATTTCTTTTTCTCTTTTTTTTTTTTTTTTTGTTTGTTTATTACTTGTTTGAGATATTTATTAACGAAGTTTTTATATGAAAATTTCATTGTGTTTTTTGCTTTTTTTTAACTGAGATTTGAAATTGATAAGCAAAAAACAGAAAGTGAAAAAAAAAAAAAAATTCGAATTGTCAAAAGTAGAGAAAGAGGAAAAAATTCATGTGAAAATTTGGGAAAAATACTATTTCTTAACTCAAGTAATTTATTACTTAATTTTCTTCATATATGCAAATAAATTAAAGGTTGGAAGAACATAAAAAATTTAATTAATTAAATCACATCTTAATGAATAAATTAACAATATCAGCTTTTTTCGTGAAAATATATTCATGTTCAACAAGTAATTATAAGTTTACGTTGTAACACAACGTGTTTTTTTCCGTGAAATATTATTCACGTTAATATATTTACATTTAATAAGTAATTAGCAATTCACGTATGCAACGCATATTCAATAATGTGTGAACATATAATATTTAAACGGATTTTATGTGAAACTTTTCTTATTTTTGGGTCATTTTGTTGTTTTAAATTTGGCCAAAATGAATTTTTTGTTTATATTATCTTTAAGGCTTGTCCTCAAAGATTTACCATTTA
The DNA here is from genome assembly GCA_028564675.1 of Onchocerca lupi. Taxonomy (NCBI): domain Eukaryota; kingdom Metazoa; phylum Nematoda; class Chromadorea; order Rhabditida; family Onchocercidae; genus Onchocerca; species Onchocerca lupi. The sequence continues at coordinate 40,830 of JAOVVO010000630.1, read as the reverse complement.
TTTTCTCTCGTTAGGAGGTAAAAGCGGGGCGGGAGAAAGGATAACAGCTGGCTTCACTTTATATTGGTAAACGGAAAAAAAAAAAACAAACAAACAGATAACAAAGAAAATCTTTGTCCACCAGAAAAAAAAAGAAAGAAGAAAAGAAAACATTAGCATCGAGGAAAAAAGCTGAAATGTTCTAACTTTAATTTAATTTGAAATAATTCAATTATCAACTATACAAATTGGTTTGAGAATAAATATTTCGATCTGGGTATAAAATTTCAAATAGAATCTCTAAATATAATTTAGTATACAAATATCAAATATTTCATAGCCATCGGAAGCACTAAATATGATTTGATTAACAGATAAACTGAACTGATATGATAATAAATTACAGTGAATTGAATTAAATATGATAATGAATTATAATATGACATGATTTTATCGTTAAAATTTTCTAAATTTGTTTATGTAGTTTTGCTATTATTTTAAGCGAATAACTTTTGATCAATTTTTTGGAAATCTTTTTTTTAATTAAAGAAAAAGAAAAGAACAAATATTTATAAATTACATTTGCTGAGTATTCTTTAAAAAAAAAAGGTGCAATATTCTAGTGGAATTCAAAAAACAAAAAAAAAAAAAAAAAATGGAAAAATCCATTCCATACGAATTTCAGAAAATTAATTAACTTTATACTTTATTCAACAATTTTAGATTTTAAAAAGACTCAAAAATTTTTTTCCATTATTTAATTTGATTATTTTGAACATTTCTATTCATCTCAATTAGCAGCTCTGAGAATTTTTTCTTCAAAAATGCTAATTTCTAATTAGATTCTTTCAAAAAATATTAAATTTAATCAAAACCGCAATAATAAAATTGCATCCTATAATTGCACCCTTTACCTAATATTCTATTATTCTTGAATGATTTATTCATTGGTTCCTTTAAGTTTAATCGAATTTACTTCGTAATATTGCACGTATCACGTATATATTCTTTTATTATCCTTAAATGATTTTCCACTTTTCTCTTCCAAATGCAATAAATTTAATCGAAATCTAATAATCAACTTGCATTCTAATGTTGCACGTGTTACGCATATATTTCTATATAATCAATTTCGTACTATAAACTTCATCAAGTATATTGATCATATCAATCTATCATTAATTAACTAAATCATTTGTGATAAATTTGAGGATCATTTTTTTGTTTTTAAATCTGATCATCTCATTTTTTTCCTTCTTCTTAAAAAAAAAAAAAGACAAAAATGAATAATTATTGGTAGTTTTCAAGTTGTCTCATTCCAAAATTCTATTTTCAAAAGAATAAAAAAATATAATTTGCATATTTAATTATGACACCAAAAAAAGGTCGTTCTAATTATAACCGATTACTGGAATTAATATGCAAATAAATAAAAATAAAAGTGTTTGTTGTGGCTTTTGACATAACGTTTCAAGTTTTTCATCGATTGCTTTTGAAATTTTAATAAAACATTGCATTCGAACTGGCGCATATTTCTATACAGAAATACTTTTTTTTTATCTCTCCCTAAGGATAAACATATTTACCGCCAAAATGCCGCAAGGATAAATATGTTTCCCGCCAAAGACGCTCCGATTAACAGAAAAACAATGTGAGATCAACCAGTCATTGATTCGCTGCTAGATAATAGTCGACAAATAAATAAAAATGCAAATGTTCGTTGTGGCTTTTGACACAATATTTCAAGTTCTTCATCGATTGCTTTGAAATTTTGATAAAACATTGCATTCGAATAGGCGGATAACTTTGTAAATATACTTTTTTTTTTACCTGTCACACTTTTGATAGGCAAAAATTAGTGGGTGAACATTTTTAATTTATATAGACTAGCTGGACCAGCCAAGCGAAGTTTGACCGGCTATAACCAGTAATACATAACTATATGAATACTTCTTAATTAATTCAAATGGAAAACGATTTGAAATCTTTTCAAATATAATTTAAGAATAATTTAAAATTTATTTTGCTTAAAGAATCTTTTTTAATTAAAATAAAATCATGTTTTCTGTTATTATTAAGATATAATTCTCAAAAGAATAGAATAATTTAATTTTTATCATTTCGACCTTTTTTTTTTACTTCTTTGTCAATGAAAAAGGAAGGGAAAATTTTAAAATCATCTATTCTTTTATTTGCAAAATTTAAAATTTATTCAGTCATAGCTTCCGATTAAAGAATATGTAAATAGTATGAATAGAATGAATGATTTGAATTGAATAATAAAAATTTAAGTGCAGTCTAATTACATTTAAAAGACTATTTCACTTTTTTTCATTTATTATTTATTTTACCCATTATTTATTTGTTTATTGTAAATTATTGTTATAATCTTTAATTGTATAATTTCTTTTCTATTTGTTTATTTTATAATAACGAAAGAATAATAATAATAATAGTAATGCAATTAATTTATGAATTTTTTAAAAGTATATCATTTTATTCATTATTTGCTTTATTTATTATTTATTTAATTTCATGAAAAATTACAAATTTTTGTGATTATAATAATTTAAAATGTATCATTTTGATAAAATCAAATGATTTGCTTCATTATCAAATAATGATAAATACTATATAGCATTTACTAGCATTATTATCATTTCCATCCTCTAGTAGTATTGCCATCAACATTATCAATATTAAGTATCATCGGGTGTCATTGGCACCTCCTTATTTACAGATGGCATCATTGTCACATATTCGATGGGATGGGTCTACGACAACATCATCAACAACATCAGTACTTCTACCGTCTTCATTAAAATTTACTTTTCACAAATTCATTAACTTCTGTAACATATTACTGCATCTTCTTTTGACAAAACAATAATTGATTATCAATATCATTAAGAGATTGTTTATTTCATTTACTAATATAATTGTAACTGTTACTATTATACTAACAATAACAACTACTACTATTATTACGATTGATTGCTGCGAATATTTTAAATACCAATGCGAAAATAAGGAAAAAGGTCAAATAACATTGTTCATCTTATCGATTAGATATTATTTTTTTCTCCATATGTATTTGCTTGCAAACATTATTATCTGAAAGTTGATTATTTTGTTTATTACTACAACTACAACTATTACTATTACTATTGCTATTTCAACAACAAATTTTTATTACAATAACAACAACAGTAACAATAACAATAAACAGCTACTACTACTATTATTACAATTAATTGATACGAATATTTTGGATTTAATACGAAAATAAGGAAAAGGGTCAAACAAAATTGTTGACCTTATCGATAAGATATTACTTTTTTCTCCATGTGTATTAGCTTGCAAACATTATTATTTGAAAAATTATTGATTAGAATTTGCGAAATTATCCCTTAAATATATTAATCTAAAAATATTATTCGAATTTACCGATTTTCTTCCTTATTCATAGATAAAGGTAAATTTCATATTTTCTAACCAAATTTTTGGAAATAAAAAAATACAATTAAATATATAAACAAACGAATAAATTAGCAATGAAAGGGAAAAGTATATTTTCATTACTATTATTTTTAATCTGTATGATATTATTTACTGATTACTTTATGATCACATATGCATATGCTAAAAATGAAACTTTATTGGAAACTTATCGACCTATGGAGTAAGTTTTTTTTTCCTTTTTTTTTAAATGTCAATTTCTTTTTTATTTGTTGAATTAAAAAATCCTGTAAATATAATGTTGGAAATGATTAGAAATCGATAAGCATTTGTTATTTCAATTTTTTCAATTCAAACAGCTTGATTTATTTTAATCTGAAACAAATTTTTGCATAGCAATAATTAGATAAAAAGTTATAGATAACATCGGTTTCTCATCTTTCTCGCTAATCTTTTAATTTTATCAATGGAATTCATTTATCTAATTAATTATTTCGCTTTATTACCTATGTTTCGAGTAATTTCGCACAGAATTACAATATATCGATTACTTAAACTTCATATTATTTTCTCAAGTTTCGATATAAATAAATTTTATGAATTTAAAAATTTGTTAAATTTTTTTAAATTATCGAATTATTTTCGCAAATTAAGGGATTTTTATTTTTGAATTGTTTTATTTATTTATTTATTTTTATGACTTCACACCGAGGAAAAGGAAATTAGAAAAAACGATATTTTCGCTTGTCGAAATGATCTGCTAAATTCTCCAATGAAAACTATAATTAAATTTAAAATTGTAGAATTATTTTGCATGTAACGAAAGAATTGAAAAGAGAATTAAATTTATTTAGGCGATAATAATAGATGTGAAATAATTTTAATACTATCATATTAAATTTAAGAATTTTTATTAAAACTTACAAAGTTTTATTCATTTTCCGATTAATTATTCAAATTTATAATGAATATACTTTATAACTTATAAATGAATAATTGTATTTATAACATTTTAGAAAAATTGATGTATTGATTTTCTAAATTTGCATATTCAATCAGATTCATTAACAATTATTATAGGATGTAATGAAATTATGATTTTCATTAAAATATCTTTCATTTTATGAAAAAAGTCATTCGTATATTTTAGTATCGCGTAAAATTTTCTTAAATTTAATGTGAAAAAGGAAAAAAAAGTTCATTTTTAGTTTTTTTTTCTTTTGGATTTCATATTTTTTGAAAAAATAAAAAATCTTTTGTAAAATTTAAGGACTGATAAATCATTGAGAAAAATTAATGGATCAAAACGAAAAGATTTGTTAAACGATCGTGAAATTATCGACAATTTACTTCGCAATTATCGATTCCCAGGTATTATGCGTTTTTTTTTTCTTTTTTTTTTTTTTTTTTTAAGAATTTTTATTAATAAATTTGCCGAACAAAAAATCTTCGATAAACTAATTCGGTAAATTGGAAAAATTGTTCGAAATTTTCATAAAATCAAAAATTCTAATTTTGAGGAGAAATAGATGCATTTCGGATTTACAAATGGTAAGATATATATAAGAAATAATTTTTGCTCAAGGTTATCAAATAATCTGATATAGTTGATTAGTAACTTTAAATAATCATAAAGGTCATTTTGCCATTTTTCCACACAGCACGTTTCACCGGTCATTTGCATTTTTACAAGTTATATATCTACTATCTATCTAAAATAATTAGCTATTTTTTCTCGGTCTATTATTTGTTCTTACTGGGTAATTACCATGACTCGTAGTTTTTCACATAAATATATCTCAAAACTTTCCAATAATGTAATAATGCATATTGTTATGGATCATATTTCGTTAAGATACTTTTTTAAATATTTGCAATTTATGAAAGTTTTCAGAAAAAAAAAATTACACGTACGTACATCTTCTTACATTCACGTATGCATTATATTCACACGTACATATATTTTCTTACATTCACTTATAATCTATGTTTACATGTACATCATACCAAATATTGTTAATTAATTTCAGTAATAAATATTACAATATGTTTGTAGCAAATTCACTTATTATTTGATAAAAGAAATTTAAAAAAAAAAAGGGAAAAAAACAAACATTTTTTTGCTTTTTTTTTCAAAAAAAAAAAAAAAAAAAAACATTCTTTCATTTTTTCGTTTCTTAAATTTTATGTCATTAATTAATTAACTTAATTAGTTGATCGCTTGATTTCTTATTCTTTATTTTTTTTATTTTGCCTTTCTTTTTTTTTTAGATTCGTCAGATAACATAACCGTTGCTGTAGAAATTTCAATCGATCGTATATTGAATAATCTGGAACATGAAGTTAGTAAAGATATTTTATGTCTAAAAGTTTTTTGATTTAAAAATAAATTTTTTTCCTTTCAGAATTTTCTTCACTCATTTCGTTTCTTTTCTTTTTTTCTTTTCTATTTTGAAATGAATAATTTAATAATAATTTATGATTTGTATTGATTGGAAAGAAAGAAAAAGAAAATGAGTACAAATGAATTTTGATTTCAATTTCATTTCTTTGGCAATTTATTTCATTTGTTAAAATGTAAATGAATATATAAAATAATTATACTCTCAAAGACTAATAAAAGCTTTCGTGTTATAACGTTCACGTGTATATATATATTTGTGTGTTTACGTGATACGTGCGTATACAAACAAACAAAAGCGTTTCCCGTGACACGTGTGTATATAAATAAACAAAACAAAATATTGACATATATGAACATACAATATAAGTAACAGGAAAACAAAATTTTTGAGAATGCAAAAAGGAACGTAAAATATACATAAGTAAATAAATAAATAAAATCCTTAAATTCTTGAGGGTGAACAAAGTTTTCGTATATACTACGTATATTTACGTGGTATATGTGAATATATATTCGCGTGATACGTGTTTTTACAACGTATATAAATAAAATATTAATACGCACAAACAATCTAAGATAACTAACAAAAAAGGGTAATTGCTGAAAATGTAAAAAAAAAAAAATTATGTAAATTTAGAATAAATATAATGCTTATATTCTCAAAAAAAAAAGCTTTTATATCGTTGCATAGCATATGTGTACGTGTAGATATTCACGTGATACGTGCATATTTGCAAATAATAATAAAATGGACAATGGAAAAGGAAAATTATTGAGAATGTGAAAAAGGGAAATAATTTTACAAATAATATTTATAGTGCAGTTTTTGGTTAACAATAAAGCAAAAATGGGTCGAAACACGATTGATCTATGAAAAGGAACGACCAGATGGTGCACGAATTCGATTACGTTCAAGTAAAAATCAAATTTAAAAAATTTTTTGTAATTCTACAAATTTAAGAAATAAAAAAATTATCTTAAAGAATGAGATGCTAACTATCAAAAAAATTTTGAATTATTCATATTCACTTATAAATGTAATATATCATATGATAATAATAAAATTGAGAAAGTTTATTATTTTGGACAAAATATTTGATAAATTTTTTTTTTTTTTTTTAGGTTCTTATATTTGGAATCCATTAATTACGGTATTAAATGCATTAGAAATTCGATCAATTGGAAAGGAAGATGTAGAATTACACAGTAATGGAATGGTTGAACTTATCCAAAAGTTCATAGATTTTTCTTTCTTCTTTCAACTTTTTCAAATTTATATTGTCATTTTTTTTTTTAAACAAAATTTGCATATTGCGCTTTGGCAAATTTTGTCAAGTAAATTTAAGCAGAATTTGTTGTACTACGACTTTGTAAATTTTGATAAGTAAATTTAACCAAAAATTAACTTAAATAAAATGACAAAATGAGAAGAATGAGAAAGATTATGCGAACGGAAAAAAACAGACAAAATTTGTAATAATAATAATTCGTAAGTTTTAAATAAAATTTTTTATAATAAAATTAAAAAAAAAAAACAATTTTCCAAATTTTCTTATTTTTCCAAAAAAAAAAAAAAAAAAAAAAAAAATAAGCACGATAATAACATTGAAGATTGTTAGTGAAGACGATGGAAATTCACGAATTACATTCATTTCCATTTGATGAACGAAATTGTTCATTGATCTTTCACAATGGTAATCAAATTTGTCACTTCAAATAATTAATTATTTATTTTAAAATATTCTCGAATTTGGTTTAATTAAAAGAATGAATAAAAATTCGAGACAATTTTAATCTACTAGCAATGAAAGCATTTATGGAAAAAATCGAAAAATTTTGATCCATTTAACAATTAATTATAAAAGGAATGTAGTAAAGTTTAGAAAGAGAAAGAATTAAATTAAATTAAAAGTTATTTCATGATGATAATTTCAAACTTTACATTCCTTTAATAGTTAATTGTTAATTGGATCAAAATTTTTGCAATAGTAATCATTCATCACTTCAATTAATTAATTATTTATCTAATTGGTGAAATTTTGTTCATTTTTTTTAAATTTTTACTGATAATTTGAAATGATAATTTTAGAAGATTCACGAGCCCAATGGACCGGAATAACATCAATTACAGTATCAAAAAAAGGTTGGGGTGCATGGACAGTACTTGGCTGTGAACGAATTGGCAAAACTATTATCTTAAGCCTAAGGAGGTATTTTTAAAAAAATTTTTTAAATTTAGGACTTTTTTTTTTGTTTGGGTGAAAAAAAAAAGGTAAAAAAAAATTGGGAAAAGTGGTTTTGGAATATATAGAAAGCGCAAAATTCTTCTAAACTAATAGAAAAAGTTTGCAAGTTATTTTTATTTATTATGATTTAATCTACTATAATTTTTTAAACATATCAGTTAATTGGTGAAATTATTGTTTTGTTCAAATTTTTTCAAATTCAAAAAAATTTTAATTTCTATTTTAAATATTCTTTTAATTAAATGCTTCATTTAGTTTTATTTTTAAAATTTCATATCATTATTAGATCAACAATGATATGGATTTGGACATTTTATGCGCCAACAATCATTCTCTTTTTTTGTTCTTGGTTATCACTTTCGACCAAATGTAATAATTCGACCAAAAATCGTTCTATTATTAGTGCTATAACTTTTTTCACTATACTTATTATTGTAAGTGTTGAATTCAAATTTTTTTTCAGAAAAAAAATGAAAAATAAGATTAAAAATGGATAAAAAGTATTCAATATTATTACCATTTTTGATATTTTAATTACAATTTCTTCTAAATTAAAAATAAATATTGAAATATGAAAATAATTGTTGGAAATTGTTAGAATACGGAAATTTCTCAAATAATCAAATTGCAATAAATTTTTATCAAAAAACAGTATAATATATTTGAATAGAAATTTGTAACAAATAAATAATTCATATAGCTTGATAAATTGCTTCAAATTGTATAAATTTTATAATTAGCAATTCTAGTAATTTATAATAATTTTCAGATTATCAGTAATAATTGGAATATTACAAAAACATCATATCTTAAAGCGATTGATATTTGGAATTTGCAAATTGTTGCATTTGCATTTTTCATCATTTTACAATCAGTTTTTAGCACTAAGAAAGTGATGGAAAAGAGAAAAACACCGAAACGAATATATGTAAATTATTTAATATTTTATTTTATATGATAATTTTATTATAATATAAAGTTTTTTGATTGGAAATACAATTAATGCGTTATGCTAAGCTATTTGTTTATCAACGATAGTAATGATAAGGAAAGTGATAACGACAATAATATTAGTTATGATAGCAATAATAACAGTCTGAAATTTTAAGAATTTTAAATTATTTCTCAATCTTTTTTTTTTTTGATAGAATTTTGGTGATGAATGCAACGAGAAGACACAATGGTTCAATGAAATGCCTTATTATGCTCATTTACCGGAACGTAAACCGACATCTTTGATGAAAATTGCAGATTATATTTTACGAATTGTACTATTAATTGCATTCCTAATTACTTGCATTCTTTATTTCATTCATTATGTTTATTTTACTACAAATTAGAAAGAGAAATGTTATAAAATTTATTGCAATAATCTCATTCTTTAAGGAATAAAAATTGAAATCCTCAAATTTAAAATTAAGTTTTTCTGAAAATTATGATTAAAATGATATTTATCAGTTTTTTCCTTTGCTGTAAATTTTTTCTAAATAAAATGTTTTAAAACGCAATTATTACAATTATCAATTTTAATTTAATTTTCAAATTAAATTGCAAATAATAATATGCACAATTCAACTATGTATGAAATGTTCCATAAGGAAGGAACATCTATTACGGCTGATCTATTATCGATTAGCTTATCATTAAATACATGTCAAAAGAAAAAAAAATAAAAAAATTGGGAAAGATGAAAATCAAATGCAAGTAAAAAATTCTAGTCAATATATTTATTTCATTCCAGATAAAACTTGAGAAAGTTTCTAATAACAAACTAAGAAGATATGTTGAAATGCAATATATTCACCGAGGTAACATAAAAAAATTTTTTCAAAAATTCCATAAAATTTTATATTCCCATAAAATTTCATAAAAATAAGAAAAGAAATAACAGCGCTTTCTACTTATTGTCATTATTGTAGAACATTTGAAATTTATACTGGAACATAAAAATGGCATTTTAAATGATAATCGCACGATAGCTAATATCTCATTAATGATATGCTTATTATCACCTGTACTTAAAATGGCGATAAGTATGTATTTCAGAACGTTTTTTCAAAAAAAAAAAAAAAACCAATTTTTACATAATTATAGAAAATTGCCGATTTTAAACTGCAGCTGCTAAGAATTGACTGGTTTATTTTTTAAAGAAATCAATTTCCGGTCCCGGGTTCAAATTTTCAACGAAATTAGATAAAAAGCAGAGAGAAATAAAAAAAGAAAAACATAAAGGGAACGATAAACCAAACGATCATCACAGTAGGATCATACAATAAAAAACTATAAAAATAAAATAAATGACTAATGAATCGTGAATATTACCCCTATATCACCTTTTGTATTTTAATTCATATTGTTAAAAAAAAAAAAAGAAATATCAGATTGAAATGAATGACGAAATATTTTCTGCATCACAATGTATAATAACAAATCGTTCATAAAAGCTGCTTAACGAATTCCTGCTCCATTGAATGAATGAAACATTGATAATATTATTGAATTTATGCTTTAGAGTAAAAGTGGCCATTATTTCCATGTTGTGGATAACCGTTCATTACTATTCCATCCTGAAATTTGATTGCATGATAACTAAGGCTCTGGAAGCTTATTTCAAAAAGTTTACAATTTAAGTTTCAAAAATTTTGGCTACATCCTATCAACACTTTAGATTCTCTAGAACTATCATAAATACTATCGATTTTTACAAAGTTTATTAGTGTGATCAAATTCATAGTATACTTAGAAATCAAGCAGATTTACATCATTTGGTCTTTGCTAAAAGCTTCTCTAATTTATATAATTAAGTAGTTGAAAGAAAATTTCAAAAATCTTATGAAACATTGGATTAAAAATTGATTTTAGATAGAAATTTTATCGAAGGTAATTTTTTAGAATTAACCATAACTTGCGCTGCATTATGTAATTTATCACACTCTTCACTGTGATGAGAGCAATCACCAGAAACAGAAGTGTGACCAATTGAAACACCTTTTGTTATACGCTGTGCAATTTTATACGATGGACAAAGAGCAGATATCTGGTGGAAGAAACTTTCTTTTTCAATCTAAAACAAATTTAAGAACCGAAACATCATTAAAAATACAAAGATACTGAATGTAGCGTACCAAAAAAAAGTGCTATGTCAATTTTATGTGACCATTTTCTTTAATATACTTGTTAAATAGATTATAAATGACCAAAGTTTTAAAAAATAAGTAAGATGGTCCTGACTAAATATTAGGAGAAAATTTATAATATTTTGAAATATTACAAAGTTTAAAACTTTATTTTATATTCATGCAATGAGTACAACAGAACATCTAAACAAATATAAAAAAATATCTACCTGAACAGATGCTTGTGTGATATTGATCGATTTTAGAATTTTTAAGACTTTTAATCGTATAGCTTGATCATTTGCATTATCGTTCACTTGAACATGTAAAGATGCCACATTGAAAACAGATTTGAGTTGCCATAAGTGAACATTCGAATAAGATATTACACCATCGATATTTAGAATCTATAAATGAAAAATAAAAATGAGATGCTAACATTCAATATTTCAAAACACTCAGATATTAAACGTCAATTTTGATAAATAAGCAAACATATTAATATTGCTTACATTGTAACAACGATTATTTATAAAATGATACACATTATAAAATGATATTAATAAACTGCATATGTTGTTAAAAATTTATTATCTTCTAGAATGATCTGTAATATTTTGCATTTCTAAAAAATTATCTCAAAAATGATAACTTCCGATATTCGAATCACTTTTTTTCATGATTTAAATTTTAAAACCCATTAAAACTAATAAAAAAGGAAAAGAAAAAACCTCATGCAGAATGTGCTCAAACTCTTCCTCCGTATGGGGTGGCATATTTTGCATCAATGTAGCCATCGATTGTTTCAGTAATGGTATAACTGAACCAAGGATAAGCACTGACAAAATTAATGAACATAATGGATCGACCCATGTCCAGCCAAAATATTGAATCATAAGAGTACTAATTATCACAAACACGGAACCAAGCGTATCAGCAAGAACGTGAAGGAAAACTCCTGCAAAGAAACAAACATTTGATGCTTTGTTTTAATCAGTATTTCAAGAGAAAAAGAATTGTTAGTATTGTATTTTTTAAATTTTCATTTTTTCTTTTGGTAATACTATCGAGTCAACCAATTTTGTAATAATAGCTATGTTAGCCACATGAAAAAAAGAAGATTCTAATAAATATCGTCATTTACGGAACACTTTTAATATTGATATTGTGTAAAAATATATCATCTCATACTGCATATAAATAAATCTCTCATAAAATTGAATGTTGCAACCAACTGTTAATAATACCTATAATTGTATATAACTAATTTGATTGTAAATAATCCGTTTTTGTCTCTCTGCCAAAATAAGATCCTCAAATAGCCAAATGTTTTATTTGTTCAATAACATTTTTGAATTTCTTATGTTTTGGAATATTAAATATCAGGACCTTGCATATTAGCATTTGCTTCTCCATGTGAATGAGCATGTGAATGTGAATGTGAATGTGCATGTGATGAAGATGAATGTGAATGAGAAGCATTGTTATGCGAATGATTGCCATCGTCTCCATGAGAATGAGCATGAGTTGCACCATGAAATGCAAACATACCAAAAATATTTACTATTAGACCGGCAACTGCTACTATCTAAATCAATTATAAATTAAAAATTACAATAAGTTGGTTAAAAAAGACTAAATTAAATGATTTTAGCGATTAAATCATATTAGTCCCTTTAACATAGCTCTTATCATCAATCCAACTAGGAACAAAATCCAAGCTGAAGAATCTACAGCAATATTTTACCAAATATTTTTCCTCTCTTTCCAGCGCAAACAATAAAATGAACTCAATATCAATATATACATCTAGCTCAATTAATAAAGTACGTTCTTATTTTGAAAACATAATCTTATATCACAAAAGAGCTTAAAAATTAGCAATCTGTGTCAACCAATTCTCCTAAAAGCCAATCAATTTTTTGAGGTTAATCTTGCGCAACCATAAAATTTTGCAGTTGGAAAGGACGGAACCAATTAAAACAGTTCAGAAAGCCAGGTGAAAATCAGAAAAAATCCTTTTCAATCATGAATTTATGATAAAACATTAAACAAAACTATAATTAGAATTATACCATAAGTTTGTCAGTGCTAATATCTGGTGGATCGTACAAGCGTTCCAGAGCTTCCAAAAATATAAAAAAAGCAATAACAATGAGGAATAAAGCGTTTATAAATCCTGGAAAACAAAAAGGTGGAATGTCTTGGACAAAATTTAAATATTTTAATTCCAAAATGATTTATATATCATATTAATTTAAAAAGATATGGTTTGAAAGATCAATACAGGTCAACAAAATTGATTTTCAATGGCTGATAAATGTCAACAAAATTAATTTCCGGTGACTGATAAATAATTAGACAATCATTTACCTGACAGTACTTCTACTCTCCCATATCCGTAAGAATAATATTTTGAAGAAGGCCACCGTGACATCACAGAAGCAACAAGACCCATTACCTGAAATAATCAAAGAGTATGGTAATACGTGGATCATGAGAATCGACTTCTTTTTTTGCCATTAAAATGGAATTATATATAGAAATAAAAACTTACAAGTGCAGAACAATCGAAAAGCATGTGGAAACCATCCGATATCAATCCAAGACTATTTGTCCAGAATCCATACAAAAATTCAATTCCACAAAATGACTATAAAATTTCAGATTCAATTCAAACAATTAAACACTCAAACATTACAATAATAGAGCTGTTGTTATTATTGTTATCGTTTTTTTTTTTTTGTTTTTTTCAAACAACAATGTTGTTCTGTTGCTTGTTTTGTATGTTATGTTAGTATTTAATATTATGATGTAAAGTTGCAACAGTAAAGGAAAGTACCAAATTAGCACAGAGAAACCAAAAAATTCTACGCGAATCAGTATTCGTCAATATTTCTGCTAAAGTTTCTTTAATCAACAGCATTACTGATCTGAAAAAAAAAAAAGAAAGAGAAACTGGCAAATAGTATGCACGAGAATATGCAATGAACAAATCTACTGAAGCTAGATCTAAAATATAAAAAAAAAAAGAAAAAAAATCACACTATCTTCTAAATACTAGTTAGAACGTAATATACATTATCTTCAAATATCACAGGAGTGTATATGCAATGAAATATAACAAACTTAGAACGGAAGATCACAGGTTTATAGAGGTAAGAAAGCATTTAAAACTAGACTAAGGAAATAAGGTTAAAAGCCAAGCGAGCATCTTTGTAGATGAAACAATATCAAATGTTACAAACCTTGAAGTTTTCTGCAAAAATGCTTCGCCATAGGTATATAGCGGTATTCCACTATCTGATAAGCCAACATAATATCCACCTCTAGAACGTCGACTAGTTGAGGATGTCAAAGAGAAACAAGCTGAAATGATTTTCTTGAGAAAACCAAATATTTACTCAAAAATAATTAATTTTTCAAAAATAATTAAACTATTGCAATAGTGCGCAAGATTTAGGTAAAAACAATTCTTTGATTTACAGGGATTTCTAAAATAAAAGAGAAAATAAAATACTGAATACTGCTTAGTTTATTTGATCATTTAAGTCAGTATGTGAAATCTACCATTAGGAATACAATTACATGCGAGATAATTCCATAAATCAGCCTGGAAGGATGTCGAAATACTGGCTATTTTACTCGGCTTGATCGCTAATTAGATTATCGAGAATAGTTTAATTTCCAACTACCAGTAATTATAGCTTGCTTGAAGAGTACATAACGAGATTTAATATACCAAAACTTTTTTAACATCCTCATCTCTTCACCAAAATAAAATAGAACTTCTGAACCAAATTTTACGAAATAATAATACTAGATATAGCAAAAAGAACACACCGATAATAAAACAAAATAACGTCAATAATACTCCGCCAGAAATAACGTGAGCGCCAGGTGCATGATAATTTTCACCCGTATACCAAACTGAAGCGAACATGAAGGCACAAACAAACATTATCATTGGACTCCAACGTGCTGATGATAATACCGGATCAGCTACATGCTGAAATAATTACTTTTTCAAAAATATAAATGTGGATTTTGAAATTCTAATCCAATTAATCATAGATTTCTCAGGAAAAGAAAACAAAAGTAATTCTTCCAAACGGCTAATCATTAAGGAATATATAATAATAATATAGTTACAGTAAAATATAAAACTGCCAAACTATTCCAATGACTAGTTCACAGAATTTCTGAAAATCCAAAAGAAAAAAAAAAACCAAGAACCTGGAAACAAAATGATTCTATGTAGAAATCGAAAACCATCACGAACAACGATCCGACAAACAATAAAATAATAAAATGGACAAAAGAAATAACATGCGCCTATAATTTATTTAAAATTATAATTCATCTCATGTTCAACATTAGTGAAAGATTGGGTTAAGAAAAGTGAATAATCATTTACTAGAAAGAGTAAACGTATAAAAAGAAGAATCAAAATAAAATACCAGTTAGTCAGTTTTATGAGTACTTGGAATATCTAAATCGCAAATTTAAGCATAAATTAAAAATGGACATTAGAAAAACTGACCTCGCCCATGGCGAAAGCAAGAATTGCCAATGGTGCTAAAAATATTGCGGAAAAAAATGTCACCAACGAATAGAGTCTTTTTGGACCACCAATTTCAACCGCCAGATGGCGGAATGACGAATCGTACGCCATTTTTACCAAGACCGCAAATACCAACAAAATAATACCTCCCTTAATCAATTCTAGTATAACACAAAAATTTAAGAAAAAATGTGAATTAGGTATATTAATGGGAGCTAGCATAAAAAATGTTACACAAAATGAAAGGAAAGCAGAATCCGCAAAATTTCAAGAAGCCAAAGAGGCATCATACAGTACTGTTTCCTCACCTAAGAGTTTAACATTGCATCATCACTTAAGAATTCTAGATAACCTTATAATTGGACCTATTAAACGAAAAAAGTTATTATTGGACCCATTATTAAACGCAAAAATTCAAAACTGAGCATTTTCCGAAAATTTATATGCGATCGTGACCGATATATGACCACATCATGATCGGAAGTATTCATTAAATAATTTGACAACCTGGCCTTGACAATTAATTCGAAAATAAAAATTCACACAAAAAGAAAAGCAACTGCAAACTATACAACTTACCTTATGGTCGGAAACTCCCGAATTATGAATAAAATGATAGAATAAATGATTCAAAACACTTTGGTGACTATGTGATGCTTCTAAAATAATAATGACAAACAGAGATCATTTCTCTAATTTAATAACTTATTAAATGCATAATTTGTTATAGATGCTACAATTTCAGTAATGAAACAAATATGTTATATAAATTCTTTTTTCTATGGAATTCATCGTAAGGAACATAAATATAAATCGATTTAAAGGAATTTTATTTGCATAAATTAAAAATAAAGAATCATTCAACTGAGCACAAAATTGAAAACATAAATTTTGTAATGAAATAAAACGTACTGTGGTTTGATTCAACAGTAGCATCGCTATCCATCAAAACTAAGGAAAGATAACCCAACATTAGTGCAATCACTCCACGGGTTTTCGATGATGAACTGCTTCCTTTCATTAAAGTTAGCAAAGCAACCATTATAACCGATGGACTTTGTTCGAATACCAATATGGATCTGAAAATATATATATATGAAGAAATGTGTATATGTTTGAACCGAAATATGTACATTTACATCTACATGTACATTAAAAACTCAGCATTCAGCGCATTTTTAATTAAACAGATCAAAAATTTTGAAATCTGTAAAAATTATATCTTTTTCTTGAGCTTAATACTTTATATTTCTCATTTCTATTTATGCATATTTATAGATATTACTATATGCCAAAAAAAATTAATGCTCTTAACAAAAAACTGTTATACCTTAATGGTCCACAAAAAGTAATACCATAGAACCATATTACTTCGATTAAAATATTCCACAACGTTAGCTGCGCTATCCTGACACCCTACAAGGAGAAAATTAGTTTTCATCTTTATATAGTTAATACTTTCGACTGATAAAAAATAAAAAGCATTTAATATTATCAAGTTGTCTATACAATCAAAACGTTAATATATTTGAATCACGATTTGTGATGAGTATGAAATTTTAAAAATAATACTTACCAAAACCCTTTTTAATGACTTTCCATGACTGAATGGTTTTTGGAACGGTATAAGAACACATGAAGCACTAAAATGATTTGATAATTTTGTAATTCACTTATAACGAAATACTATTCTTATCTATGAACCATTAAATACTGTTGATGAATATGAGATTTTTAAAATTTGTTATTTGGAAAATTCCTTCATCCTTCATACGTGTCTGGCAAAATGACCAAAAGGACATTCTACACAAATTTTCCAGTCAAAATGATAGAAGCATTATTGACATAAAAACAAAAGATTGTTATTTCTGGAGAAACTCAATAATTCATGTCTTTTTTTATTAAAGAAAATCAAAAGTTCGCAATTTCCATTACTGCTAAGTAGTTCAATCAAAAATCATTAAATTTGATATTTCAATTAAATTTGAAGTTTAATCGTATTAATATCAAACATGAAATTTCCACAGATAACAGGAAAATAACTAGCTCCTGTTTGGAAATAATTTATATTAATATTTAATTGAATAATCAAAAAAGATTATAAGTAACAAGTCAAGCAAAGCACTTTTTTTCAATCAAAAAAATAGCTTACACCAATTTGAAAAGCCAAATTAGCCCAACGACATGAACTTGTTTAGCTAATATATCAATAATAAATATTCCAATACACCGCAGAAATTTGACAATCACTAATAAACCGAAATAGAATGCTGATCTGTAATATATCCAGTAAATTAAACTATTACTATCAATAAACAAAAAAAGATAAAAAGATGAATGATTCATATCTTTATCATTGATTTTACAAGTTAATACCAAAAATCAATATTTTGAACAAAAATTACCGAGCATAATAAAATTAGTAAAATCCAGTACTTTTTCAACAGAAACAAAACTTCTTAGTAGATTACTATTTCTAACAAATACTTCCAATAATTTTGTACAACAAAATTCGGATAGTAATTTCTCTATGATTTACACTATTTACTACTCTAATTTACTTAAATGTTAATTACTATTAGCACCACATCTGCTATAATAATAATTATCAATTCGAAATATTTAAAGAAAAATAACCACATTAATTGGAATAAGTCAGACAAAACAGGAAAAAAAGTAAAAAAAAAGAAGTCGAAATAAAATCAAATAGAAAAACATTCAAAAAAAAAATCAATTAAGCTAACATTATATATTGATTTCGTGAAGAAATCATCTTTCTTATTTTAAAATTTGGATTAAATTAACTTACTTGGAAGAAGAAGTTGGTAGAAAACCACGGTCATCCTTCTTCAGGAAATCTTGAGCTAACATGACTACGGATCAGCTAGAGCAATTCATTCATTCATAAAATCAAAAATTTGATAAACTAGTAGAATCTGTGAATATCATTATGTGTCTAATTTGTATATATATCCTCGTACTCCTGAATGTAAAAAAGAATAAATAGGGTAATATTATATGACAAAGATGAAATAACCGATTTAATACAACCAAGTTTGCATTAATTACTTTCAATTTAATTTAATCTGCTCTAAGCTAATCCAAAATCGAATAATCAAATTAACCTTATTAATTTCCAATCGATTAAGTTCAATCCAGTTCAATTCAGCTCCGAATCAATTTCAAAAATGAACTGATTTCAGTTCGATTCAACTTAATGTCACAAAACACTCAATTGTAATTATTTAATTCATAATTCAACTTAGTTAATTCAAGTGGGTATTCATAAAATAGTCCCTACAATATGCAACAAAAAAAATTAGCAATTACAATTAAAATTCGCTCTTACAAAAATGAAAATTTATCAATTTAGGAAACATGCCTATAACATAATATATAAAAGAAAATAATGTAAGCGTACGTGAAAGAACATCACATGATGTACACGTTTAGATATCTAAATGTATTTATTCATTTCTTCTGGGATGGAAAAATATTAACACATACGAAATGGATGAACTTCCAAATAATCTCCAAAAATTTCAGTCAAAAAAAAAAAAAAAAGAAAAAAAACTGAAAACAACTTTAAACAATTATTCGTTGAAATAAAAACTGCCCAAGTGGGGTAAAATCAGCGATATTACTGCGGCAATTGCCGAATTCCGAATAACCGGAAATTCTGCCTGAAACACTTTCCATCGCCTCGTCAAACTCCACCAACATTTCCCATAAAATTTAAAAATTCGCTCTCCACCATAAACGCAATTTTTTTACATGTCCATTTCACCAAAACATGTATCTCCC
The DNA here is from genome assembly GCA_028564675.1 of Onchocerca lupi. Classification (NCBI taxonomy): domain Eukaryota; kingdom Metazoa; phylum Nematoda; class Chromadorea; order Rhabditida; family Onchocercidae; genus Onchocerca; species Onchocerca lupi. The sequence continues at coordinate 21,258 of JAOVVO010000630.1, read as the reverse complement.
TATCACTACTACAATATAAACCCGTACTATCCAGTCAGTTCCATCAATCTCTAACCAACACTACATCGACAAGTCTCTTTCTCTCTCACTCTCTCTCATTACAATTCACCTTTCAATGTTCTCCATTTTCAAACATCATCTCCTTGCATATCCTCATTTCTACAAATTTTATCAATCCCTCCATCTCTCAAATATCACGTTATTTCGGTTCTCTAGGATCTTGAATTTTCCACAAAAAACATACTATTTTAGAAATTATTGGGAAATCATGATGATTCTCATTTAATCAAATCTCAAAATAACATAAATTTGTCACATAGCGTACTTCAACCGGATGCCGGGAAAAGATGCATCGAATGGTGTTTGGGTTTTGGGGTGTAGTGTTAGTCTTGGAAATATCGGTGGATCTCGGGAGTTGTAGGTGGTAAATTCCGGTAGTTTTTCGACGCTATTAGCAAAATTCTGATGAAACTAAAGCGATATATATTTTAGAACAAACTTTTATATGGTGATAGTTGTGATTGCTAGTGAAATTTTAATTCTGAAGAATGCATAATGACATTTTATTATTTAAATACTGAAATTTGACTTAAATTTATTCTTGACATCTGAAATAGTCGTGTGCAGGTAAGACTGAAGGATCAGTGGGACACGTGATATGTTAATTTGAGAAATTCCGAGAAGTCGTTATTTAAATATTGATATTTAACAAAAAAACTTGTATAAAATTTATTTCTTTGTTTCAAATCAAATGACTTTGTTTTATGGCCTTGTTAAGTAGCTTAAGCTTGCTTTATGGCTTTGTCAAATGCGTTAACTTTTGTTTTATGCTGTTTTTAAAAGCATTCGTAAATTTGAGAAATCGATAATTTTTATTTGGTATCAGCTATAAACATAGTCATATGGAGAAAATCTTCGCGAAATGCCTAGAATCAGTATACTATGTTTCAGACCTTATTTCCGATTTCATCTGGCTTTAGTCTATGTTTAAAATTGCAATTTTCTTTTTTAAAGTGATGTTGTAATTTTATGGATTATAAAAAAAATTTCAAGGTTTCCTACATGGCTGAAGACAGTGATACGAAAAGTGAAACGTTCATTAAATCACCGTCGGTGGGACAGAGTGAAATAGCGGACAAATCACAGCTTAAACCAACAACAGCATTCCTGGATATTTGCAAACAACTGGATCCTGAAATAAATGAAGATTTTATCGAAAAAGCATGGAAACAATACGATACTATCGAGAAGCAATATGTTTTAGAGGTTTGATTGTTCATATGGATAGATTTTTCCGACAATTAGATATCCGACTTTTGGATTTTAGGTTTCTCTTGCATTATGAGGGAAAAATATGAGTTTGATCTAATTCATTTATTCTCGTTTTCATATTTATTTTCATTAGGATTGAATATAATTAGCTGTATTTCATTAACATTCATCGAAGAAATCATCGAATGAATGTCGAGAATTTTGCAAAATTTAAAATTTCTTCTGAAATGTACTTTTTTTTTTTTTTTTTTTTTGCAGGGGAAACAGTTAACGTGGTATGCTTGTGCTGTTTATCTTTCGATGTGGCAAGGGAATCCACTTGAACGTGTGGTACCGAAAAAGTATTCGTTGGCTGAAATTCTCAGAATTTGTAAAATCAGGTATTGGTTATTTCAGATATTGTTTTCGCTGGTAACATCGATCATTCAATGTGCTGTACAAAATAATTTATTTCATGCTGTCTTAGTCACAAGAGTAAGAATATGAGAATTGTTGGAGTCTTACTGAGCATTTTATGTATCCCATGATAATAGTTTTTTGATAGGATTGGCAGCTAAAAATTCATTCAGTTCTGTCCAAATAACTGTTATATTAAAATCAATTCAATGATTTAGATCAGATCAAAATTTTTAATGTTTTATTATTTGCAGTGTGCTTGAATTTTTTGAGAAAGTAACAAAATGGGTAGAAATGGTTAACGGACCGCGACGCTTAAAGGATCATATCAATCGAGTGCAATCTTCTCTTGCCGTTGTAGCGGTTGTTTTTAAAAAGTTATTACCGATCTTTCGAAAAATATTTGCACCACCGTGCAGTAATGATGATGATGCGAAAGGTCTCAATTGCAAGAAGCTGTTTGCTTTGATTTGGACATTATTTATCGTAATGCGAAGTTAGTGTTAAAATTTTTGGCTCTTTGATTTCTTTTTGTTTTTCTTTGAATTTTATAAATTTACAGGCATATTAAATTGAAATTACAATATTTTTTTGACAGAACCTTTTTTCATGTATAGAAAGACCAAAAATATCCTTTTTTATTTTCGAAATTCAGTTTGAAATGTTACATTGGATAGTGAAAATAATGAAATATGTACTAAAAAGATTTATGATATTATTGAACTGACAAAATTCAATTTCTTTCAACGATCAACAGTCTAATCGGTGTTAAATGATAGTTGGATAGCCAGCAATATGTGTGTCTCTTACATTTAATTCATGCTTATATTGGAATTTAGTTATATTGCTGCTTTATAAGATTATTAAATATCCATATCTTAGTTAGAAGCTATAATAATCATTAAATGAATGGACAAGATTTAAATTTGCTTCCCAAAGAAAGTGATGTTTACAGAACAGTTCAACAGTGACGATTTGATGAACAGTTTTCATCTTTTGCTTTGTACAGTTGATTTTGTCTTTCAAGATCTCCGACGATCCGAGCTGACTTGCTTATTGGATGGCGATTTCAGTAATTTTTTTTTTCAAGAAATTTTGATAATTCTATCATTTTAATTAAGTTTTCTTTGATGAATTTGGTCATAATTATTTATTTTTCGCGCATTATTCTAAAGATATATATACTTTCCTTGGTCATAATAGTACATATTTTAATTACATCAGCAAGAGTACCTAGCGATCTTGATAAATTATTATTATTATATTATTATAGGTTTGTTATTATTATTATATTAACAATTTTGTTTCATTTTTCAGTAAATGCCATTGAAATGCAGCCCGAAGAAGATTCTATATTGGAAATATTATGCCAGATTTTTGAAGGTGTTGTCTTAGATGCAAAGCACTTTCGAACTCATTGTTGGCTTCCCAGAATACGCAGAATGTCAGAAGAGAAAGCAATTGAAGCAAACAAAGACTTGACCAATTTTGTTGCCAATGAATTTATCAATAAGTATGGATACATTATCGACAAACTAAATTAAACTGTTTAATGAAGAATTATGCAGTTTGAATTGATATTTATTTCGGTGCAAATTTCATTATGAAATACTTTTCATGACGTATAGAAAACTTTGGAATTTTTTTTTTTTTATGTCTGCATCAATAAGTAGGCATTTATTAGACAAACCTATTTTCAGGAAAAGCACGTAAATTTAGATCAAAAATCAGGGAATTATTGTATTTTTTTTCACATGATTGGTATAAAATTCTTTTAGTGAAATGAAGTTTATACTTATCTTTCGATTTTTTCTTCATACAGGAAAAAGTTGGATAGTATGTATGAAGAACTGATTGTGAAACGAGGCGAAATGGATGAAAGGATGTTCTTGCCAGCAGATATTTCTGTCGTGTTCGATGAAGCGTATGATGGTATACATGATTTAAAAAAAGCCGACTTAGAACATTAGTTTTGCATTATGGTTAAAATTAAGGAAATGAAGGAAGACTTTGAATAATTTTTTTTTCAAGTAAATAAATTTTAAATATGTAAGGAATTCTTGATATGCATGATTTTAAATAATAATTCCTTATCAGTGGGAAACCCTAATGATTAATCTCTGATGACTGACCCTTATTAGGTGACGAAAAAATAATGGAAATCAGATATTTTTATGACCGAAGAAATTTTTTGCTTTTCTTGCAGCTCTCTCTTAAAATCACCACTAATTAGATTTCTGTCAATGCCAGACAACATTATGCTTTGTCTGTTATACTTTCTGCTCGAACAGATTCATAATGCTTGAAATTTCCAAAAGTTGAACTTTCGCTAACTTTTTTTTTTTAGACCGTAAAACTCCATCTGTATGCAACATGGAAGTAATCCATGTTGCATATAGATGGAGTTTTACGGTTTTTGTAAAAATTTGTGTCAAGCCAACCTTACTTATTTAAATTTAAACATAGCAATATGTCGACATAAAATATTAATTGACTGATCTGATAGAAGTGAATTTTCTTTTAGTTTTTGCTTATTCATGTCATTTTTCATCCGCACTTGTGGACTGCTATTTCAGAATGTGCAGTGCAACGTCTTCGGCGTTCAGAAGATGGTGACAGTCTTATCGATGCAGATATGTTATTACGTTTAAGTACTCAAAGTTGTTTGGAACGACTCCAGGATCAAAGGCAACAAAGGACACCGTTGAGTGGCCGGGGATATGTTATATCTGCTGAACAAGTAATCGGTTTTTCGTTTTGTTTGTATAAAACTGAAGTCACAAACTTCATCGGACTTTCAGTGAGATGTCATTTCGATATGATTAAGTCTGTATTTTATGTAAAAGATTTGTGTTTTAGAACTCATATTAATAAGTAAAAATATTAGCCATGATCAGAAGAAATTTCTGCAATCATTTTGCTTTTTCTATTTCCACTGAAATAGAATTTTTTTTTTTTAAACTATGATAAAATACATTCGACTGGTTCTTAGTTCCACATAGCTACGACTAACAGCAAGTTTGCCTAATGTAACATTACTCTTTACATAATAATTTACATGCTTCTTTTCTCGATTTTATTGACAATTATTTTATTGCAGTGTATCAAAATTCTTTTCAGTATTGTCCTGCTACCCCGATTGCCGCTTCACTTTATAATGCATCGAAATTGGAAGCGTTGCTCCAAGACAACTATAGGAGATTGGATGTTGAAGTAGAGGGTATTTTGTGTCACAGCTGTCAAGACCCATTAGGGAAAATTATGAATATTGGTAAATGTATTATATTTCTTCCAAGTTTTAAGACAGACTGAAACACTGTAGTATTTAACTTTCTGAAATAACAGTGACGAGAAGTTTACTGCGAAATATTTGAATAAATGTTTAAAATCAATGAAGTTTAGGAATTGTTTTAGACATATGAATTTTCCACGAAAAGTAAATTTAAATGTTTATTTCAGTTTCTCAATTAAGTGAGCGTTTGGAAGAAGTGGTAGAAAATGAGGGACAGTCAGAAGGAGCTAATTACGATACCACATTTCGCGAAATGTTTGCAGTTCGAAAGAGCAATACTGAATGTTTATTCTTTCGTTTTCTGCATAAGATTGCTCTTTCAGAAAAGGATCGTTTGGGAAATGGAAGTATCGTAAAGCTAAGCGTGAGTTTTCCATGTTAACTTGGAATAAATTAATGGAAATTGTAGGCCTGATAAAGCTTGTCTTTGAAACTTTTTTCATCATTATCTGAGACAGTCTTATTATATTTGTAATAATTTTTTCTGCTTTGAAATTATCATTCAAGATAAATTTTGGAGTCAATATTATTTTGGCTGCAGCAAGATTTGTGAAATATTTTGCTGCTTTTTTTATCCCTTCTTTATTTGAATAAATATTTGTGTTTGCCTTTTAATAAATATTTATAAATTTAACTAATGTAAATTCATATTTTATTTAGACTGATTGCTTTTTTAAATTTTAATTTAACTAGACTTGCAATGTCGCATTGTAGGCTGTATTGCTCAGGGATGATTTCTTGAAGGCGCTGTATGTCTGTGCTTTGCAATTAGTTCTATTTACATATGAAAGTATACGAGAATTCCCATGGAGTTTGGAAATCATGCGATTGCCATCTATACATTTTTACAAAGTTATTGAGCTAATTATCCGAGCTGATTCTTCCTTGTCGCGAGAAATGGTTAAGCATCTCAATAAGGTTTACGTTTTGTCATGATTATCTTATATTAAAATTTCTTATAAGTTTTCCGCTTAGAATGTAAAAACAACTTTGCAAATAATTTGGAATTTCTTTTATATTACATTTTTATTCAGAATTTAGTTCTGATTCAAAGTGAAATGAACTTTATACAATATTCATTTGCATTGATATTATGAAGACCAGCGTTCAGTTACATATTAATGAATAACTTGTTTAAAAACTGCGTAGCGAGAAGCTATAAAGTATCATGTGCTTTTGTATCTTAATCTCTGTTTTGAGTAATTCCTGAATGTTCCCATAGTTGGACATCTTTTCTGGGGAATTGTAGTGATTAACCAATAAAGTCTGTGCCATCAATCATTTTTTTAATTTTTGGTTTTGCAGGTTGAGGAACGTGTATTAGAAGAGTTTGCATGGAGTTTAGATTCACCTTTGTGGCCTAGTTTACAACGACGAATCGACGGTGTACCATCAAGTCAAGCGGTGTCATTGGAAACAGTAGAAGGATACTCTATGAGACAGCCGTCTCTTTCACAGCGTTATACTTTGTCACCCATGAAACCACTCGGTAGCTTTTGCAGAATTTCATTTTTTTTTTTTTTTTGATTAGATTTCATTCGCTAAAGTAATTTTACTCTTTTAAGCAGCAAAACGTCGACTTGAATTTGATGATAATGATTCTTCATGTGTTGCTGCAAAACGCCGAGCTCCAGATGTTGAAAATCCAACACCAACGTCGGCAACATTATTATTTTTTCGCAAGGCGCGTTTATTACTTTTGAAATCTATTTTTTAACGAACTTTGCAAAATGTTCACATAGAAAATTATTGAGAATGACAGCAGTTGTTTGCTATCAAAGCATTACACATTCAAAGCAGTCATCGTATATCTTAAAACTCAGTAATTATCAGCACATTTTTGTTGGGAAAAAATAAGAGGAAGGAGAGAATTAAAAAGAAGAAAAAATTAATTTCATCTGCAGAATTCATATTAAAATGTTTAAAAAATAATGAATTTTATCTTTAATTTTTTAATTTAATCTATCTAAAATTCTTTTATGTTTCTTCCTTCATGACGCCACCATATTTAGGTTTATTATTTGGCAGCAGTTCGCCTGCGTGATCTCTGTGAGCGAGTACGTCTTGATGAAAAAGGTCGTCAGCGTGCTTGGACTTTATTTGAGCATGTTTTGAGAGCGGAAACATCCCTAATGGCTGGAAGACATTTGGATCAAAATCTGATGTGCTGCTTATATGTAGTAGCGAAAATTGGTCAGCAAAATATTTCTTTTCATGATATTATGTACCACTACCGCCATCAACCGCAAGCTGCTTCACGTGTATATCGACGAGTTCTGGTGGAGAGCACCTCGTAAGCTTCTAAATATTAGCAAATATGTTTGCTAAATTTTGATTTTCAGTTGTCGTTGTTTTTGTGAGAAGGGAATTTCTTTTCTAAAATTTTCCACATCTCTGCAATCAGTATGATAAAAAATTTTTTTTGAAAGTATTTTCTGGATCAAATTTTTTTTTAATTATTTAAATGGAAAAATTTCAGTTCACCTCCGATTATTTTGGATGATGGTGCTTCCCACGATTCTGTCGGTTCTGCATCAGGTGACAAATTCCGTTCTGATTCATCAGTTTCGGGAGCAATAACGGGCAGTGGTACAGCAACACCAGAACATCAAAATGTGGAATACATTGATCTCATCAAATATTACAATCAGTTTTTCATTGCTCGTGTAAAATCGTTTGTGCAAAAATTACAGCCAGGATTTGCGGAGGTTTCATTTATCGATCTAATAAGATTTTTTTCAAACAAAGCATCTTGCTTGGAGAATTTTTTATGTATCTGAATTCCTCCACATTCCTCCTTCGTCCAATAATATGTAAAAATTACTTGTCAACTTTACTATTTTTCTCAACTTCTGTTCTATATTCCTTCTCATGATTCCTTTTTTATCATTATTTTCTGCAATATAAAGTGTTCAGCAGTATTTTTAGAGAGGTTTTTTACGTTTATTTTTGTTCCTGAGAACTTTAATTAGTCAGGCGAAAGAAATTCAGTGTATACGTCATAATATCAGCTTTGCAGAGTGGTGTTTCGCTATTATCAATTCCAGTGGTTCAGTGCAATCGTCTATCACCTCAGAGGAGCGTATCTGATCGTATTACTGTTACACCAATGCCTTCTTCATTGCCATCCTCACCATCGCGACCATACAGATATATCTTTGATAAGACACCAGTAAAAGTAGGCTCGAAAATTTTCTTTCAGTTTCAGAATTAGCGTATGATTTATAAAAGTAGCAGTTAAGGATTTCAATAATTAATTGCAAATCAATGTTTTTCGTAAAGTTCAAAACTTATTGATATGATAAGAAGAGAGATTTCGAAGTAAATTTTTCCAACTTTAAAAGACTGAAGTGTTAGTGAATTTATTAAGGATTTGTTGTATGACGTTCATAAAACTGAAGTACTTCAAGAAGACGAGAAAGCGAAGAGCAGTTACATCTAATGAGAGTTATTTTATGAACTAAGTCGAATGATCTTGATGATTTAAAATCAACTATACATATTTGTTTACTTGTTTACTTAATGTAGTTCGAGTTTTTCCTCACTTTATTCCCATTAATGAATTTTTCTGTCATAAGTCAATGAATAAGTAGGCACATTCTGATTTTTAACAGTTCAATTGAAGATTGTAGTAAGTTACCGACTTTTCCCCAAAAAAGAATAATCAGATAAGAAAGTGAATTTTGATAAGTACTTTCAAATCAAAAATATGTTTTCTGTTTAGGAACTAAATTCAATTAATCTGATTATGCATAGCGCTGGTCGAACAATCCCCCAGCTGGCTTCTGGTGGTTTTCACCAAGGTTCATATCGCAATTTGGTCGCGCGTACAGTATCTTGATTCATATGACGATATTCTGATGAAATAGGTTAAATAAAAAAGGAAAATAGATCATTTGCCTGCAGAATGTGTCCTTTATTTTATTGCGAGAAATATTCAGAAAATCAGTTTCGGAGTGCCAGAGAAGGAGGAGTGCAAAAATTTCTAATGATTTCACACAAATTAAGCGGCGTTACTGATCATATTTTGGAATTTTTTCTTTTTTGTTCCGATATTTTAATTGAGAGAATGAAAAAAAAAAAAAAGAATTCGGTCATTCGTTTCAGGAATTTTCTAAATCGGGAAAAAAAGAGGAATATGTTAGATATTCAAGAAATGAGCATTGCTCAAAAATTCAAAAAGGCGTAGAGATTGATTTAACTTGATTGTGTTAGAATCTTTTTTTTTTTTTTTTTTTGGAATAGAGCTCATGTTTTTTAAGTTTTGTAATGTTTACAAGTTTTTGTGTTTAATCGGAATTCTCCTGGAGATTATATGTGATTTTTGCGGAGAGATGCGAGCAGAAGGAACAGTTCCTATTAAATAGTTTCATGAATATCCGAGAAATATTTTCCGTAAAGTCATTTTTTGTAGTATTTCTTATCTTCCGATCAAAGCCAAAAAACGAAAAGATCGAGAAGATATGGATTTCAGAAAGGATCATCTTCTATCTTCTGAGATTTCTTTCATTGTAACTTCGAACTTGCATACTATTGATTAAGTTATTACTTTTTGTATACATTCCTAATTTCCGGATCTTTCTTAGGTCTATTCTGTTTCATTTTTCTTTTTATATGTATATGTGTTTGTATGATGAAATAGTTCCCTCCTGATTTTGATTATATTTTTTGAGTTAATATTATGTGAAATAAATTTTGGAATTTTTCGAAATTTCTGCATCAAGCACATCTCAAACCTAATTCCGTTTCAGAATTTAACTCATGTTCGAAATCTTAAATTATAAATTTCAGACCTCAAAATCTCTAAGTTTTAGTGTAAACATCCAAGTCTTACAGTGATTTTCAAGAAAAATAATCCAGTTCCACAAAATTAATCGAATCTAATCCGAAACCAAGGACAAGCGGTCGAAAAGTTCATGCCACAATCAGGGAAAAGATTGCTCGAACTATAAATTGTGTGAAATGCATAGCTGATTTTGGAATGGATGCGGCTACGTGACTATTGCCATATTTGGGTAGGGACAGACTTTGGAATGGACTTAGATACGTGATTATTGACAATTTCAGATAAGCAGAGCAGTAAGGCTATCCGAAGTTATCCTCGTAGTGGATTGGTTGCTTTTGCTGGATAGTGATTTGTGGATGGGTCCTTTTTCAAATTTAGATTTTAATTTCAGTCCGAATTAAATATAATTAATCAAAGGAAGAAAAGATGAAGGAGAATAAAGTAATGAATAGATTAGAAAGTGTTCAAGTCAAAGAAATCTAGGTATATTCAACTTGGGGATAATTTTCAGCAGCCTAAAAATGAATAATGAAAGTTTAGGCCAATTTATGATAGGCTCCTTTTCAAATTCGAACTTTAATTTCAATTCAAATTAATTATAATTAGTCAAAGAGACAGGAGAAAGAGGGTGAAGTAACGAATAGATTGGAAAATGTTCAGATAAAAGAAATCTGACCATTTAAAAATAATCTCCAGTGGCATAAAAGTAAATGATTGGTAGGATCTTTCTAGTAAGCTGAATGAAATTCAAATTCGAAGACTCCAAAAATTTTGATTTCAGATTTTAGGCTTCGAAATCATAGCAGGTTTTCTAACATTTCAGTTAATCATTTATTTTAACAAAAATGTTTCGAAGTAAAATTGTGATTTATTAAATGTTTGGAAAGTGTCAGATTCTCTTTTTTTTTGAGAAGACTTTGAAATTTTAAAAAATCGGAAATTGGAAAAATCCATCTGTCCCATCATTTTGTGTGATATATATATATATATATATAAAGAACTAATTTGGTCTCAATTAGATAATCCTGGTCTTTTGGATTGCTCGGGAGTTCCGTGATATTTCTGCCACTCTACTTTATTGTAAGTACTTATAATTTGCATTGTTCACAGAAATTTGGAAAACATTTCGCTGGAATTTTATTAAAATGGCATAAATTTGACCATATACTTGGCTTTAAATTTTCGAAATAGTATGGAAAATAGTGGCGTAATACAATGTGGAAGTATTTATAATATATTTTTAATTTTTTAATTATTTTATCAGAGTTTTGATATTATGTTGGCAGGCCATCGAACCAATATGGAGATTAAAGTATTTTTGTTTTGTCAGGTCATACCGATTACTCGTCAGTCTTGGGTTTATTAAATAGAATAGTTTAACAGTTGAGTTTGACAGTCGACTTTGTTTACATTGGCTTATTCGATGATAGCTAATTCGGAGATTTCTTTTCTAATCTTTTTATCATTTTTTTATATATAAATACATGATAACAACAAAATAATAATAAAAATGCTCCCCAAATATTTGAAACATTAAAGAATTCTTTCTGAATTATTTCAGATATTTGGCGTATTATTTTAATAAGAAATCAGTATTTAAAATAAGAGGGTATGCTTGAAAGGTTACAAATTAGCATTAATTTAAAAATTTGAGATCTCACGCAGAATCTTTTGAATTATGCTGTTCGAAACTTCATTGAAATTGGAATTTGTTTTTTGTTTGTTAAATGTAATGATTGACATACTTTGTATTTTCGTGATATTTACTTGTTATTTCTGCATAAAAAGACAATTTTACTTTATTCTTTTTGGAATAATGGACAAATTACAAGTGAAGGATCACAGCAAGGTAAAAGTTCCGGAAGAGAAAACGACGACAAGCAAAAGATCTAATACTGCGAATATTCTTAAAGGTAGGTAGAGAGTTTTCGAAAGTTAAGAAATTTTCTTTGGAAGTCTCCAGTTCTTTTTTAAGAATTACAGTATGAGACTATGATTTTTTACATTGAAAGAAAGGTGAACTAATGAAACATTTTACGTTATAATTACAGAGAAAAATAAAAAGAATGATATTTAAGCAAAATAGTTTTTATATGATCTGGATGATAACTTTCTCGGTGGTTTAATTCCGATATATTTAAGGATATGGTCATTCCCATAAAAATCATGGTGAAAATTTTGTTGTCGAAGCTAATAATGCGTTTCATTTCCAGATGGAAGCAAAGTGAATTCTCTCAACCTTATTGATCAAAATCACAACAATGTATCGCTCATGAGTTACAATTGTTCTAACGGCAAGCCGAACAGTAGAGATATCCGGAAGATAATTTCTGGTGGTATTACTACTTACACCATTGCAAAGACCACCACTAGTACTGATGCAAAGAAAAAAATTGGAAATTTAGAAGATTATCAGGCAAACAATGATAGTGATAATAAAAGACCAGCAAAGGTTTGTATGTACTAAAATGAGACTTCATTATCTTTTTAAAAATATGACTTAATCTTTGACAATTAGTGTGAATTATATTAGTGGTTAATAATTTTGCTATTTTTTTTGATTGTTACGACCTGACCACTCCCATAGATCCTAGATATGGCATCAAATTTTGAAAGCTTCAATGTTAACAGGGAAGGATATTCTTTTAAAAGAAGAGAGGAGAATGAATATGATGTTTGTTTTAGAAGAATTATTTATTTTATAGCAATTGGATTCGATGATCATCGATGCTCAGCCGATACAGAAATCATGGCAAGCAGCGATGACAGGAGCCAAAGGGTATCATCAATATCAGGGTGAAATTGTAGCACATATGCTACAGAATGGATATTCACCAGCTAACATGCAGGTTAACATTCACCGCTATCGTTCGTCACTGTCAGTAGGTGACAAAAATTTTATGATTTGGTTCATAGTGTTAAGGACTACTTTTATAATTCACAGTTATAATAGATTCCAAATATAATAGAAAGTGTTGTTAGAGATTTTTTTCCAAATTACTCTTGAGAAAAATATTAATAGCAAAAAAAAAAAAACAATTACAAATATTATTTCTTGAAATTGCTTTCGATACATGCATGATGTACAACTGGATACAAGGAAATCTTGCTACATTTGCATCATAAGTTTCAGCATTTGATAACAGGACAAAATAAGAGTACTATAGAAGATCGGAAACTTCTTATCGGGATTTCCGTGGCAAATCGGAATGTTTATTATACTTAACAACAAAAATCAGAATGACCGATAAAAATAAGTTACTGCATTTAAGATGATGACAGCATCTGTGATGCGGTCACAGATAACTGAAGGAAATTTTAACTTCGAAATGCGACGTGGAAAACCTTGTTACTGGAAAGGTGAATTACCACCTCGTAATTATTGTAATCCAGTGTTCTCCAGTAAAGTTTTTATTGGCGGTGTTCCGTGGGATATTACAGAATGTGCGCTTCTTAACGTAAGCGTCCTCATTTTTGTATAATTGCTATTCTAATGTGAAGTCCAAACTATCAGTAAACTTTTGTTTTTCGGTCATAAATTCGAATTAAATCATTCTCACATAAAGTAATCAATTTTCATTTTGTCAAAGTCCATTCTTTGTCGTGAGTAGATTTAGACAGAGCAGATAGGATTTTTGTCTTAAAAACTTCAGTAAAACAGAAAGATGCTGCTTTATGATAAGCAATTAATGCGAAACAGTATAAAACCTCTGGCAATTAATAAGGGCATAAATGAAAAGCTAAATGAATGGCACTAAATCGCAAGGAGTTTTGATCCAAAGTGAACCACAGATTTTCTTAGAACGTTTATTGAAGTTTTTTAATTTTTGTAAAAATTCTTCACAGTCATTTTCGAAATACGGCTCGTGTCGAGTAGAATGGCCTAACAAAGAGTCACGTCATGCGCGTATAAGTACAAGACGTGCTAAAATTACTGGTTACGTGTATATGATTTTTGAAAATGATTTGGCGGTAAAAAAGTTGCTGCAAGATTGCTCTCAGGAGTTTGGAACAGCTGGTGAATGGTATTTCAAATTGACTGCACGACGAGCCAATGGATTGGAAATTAGACAGGTATTCTAAAGTTTTCAAGGAACAAATCGAGAATCGATTCATTTGATCGGCATGGATCAGTTTCTCAACTCTTCCTGTAGTGATAACGTAATTTTCAAATATTGAATTTGCATCAGGTTCAAGTTATTCCATGGGTGATCACAGATGCCTCATATATTCTCAATCCGAACACTCTTTTGGAATCCAAGAAAACAGTGTTCGTTGGAGCTTTGCATGGCATGATTACGGCGCAAGTAAACTTTTTAATAAATCACTTTTGATAGAAGTAGAGCAAATTACTTATGCTGTGTAGACCATTAGTGAGTAAGAATTTGTGTCAACTAATTGTACTGAATTTTTTTTTCATTTTTATTTTATCATTTTCTATTAAGGTTCTATTTTCCATTATGAGAGATGTCTATGGTGATGTTCTTTTTGTTGGAATCGATACAGACCGTCAAAAATATCCTATAGGTGCGTTATTTTAGCATTTTGAAAACATGGAAAGAAAATGGTTATAATATGTTAATTTCAAATTCTTGTCTCGATAGTACATGCAAACATCATCACCAAAAATCCTCACAAAACTCATCTTTTCCTGAAGAAATGAATTAAATCTATGAGAAATTAAGAAAAGAGAAAGAATCTAATTGACAAGATATTCAAATAAATAAGCTAGGAGTTTTGTAAATGTAATAAATGTGAAAATAGATTGTCAACAAACATGTACCCTTTATTCACGTATAGGTAGTGCACGAGTCACGTTTTCAAAACAGTCATCTTACTTCCGTGCGATCGAATCCGGTTACCTTGAAATTCATACTTCAAAATTTACTAAAAAAGTACAGATTGATCCATTTCTGGAGGAGGCCAAATGCTCGCAGTGTGAATGTGTACAGGGACCATATTTCTGCCGTGAAAAAAGCTGTTTTAAATACTTTTGCTTGCAATGCTGGGAGGTTAGAAAGTTGAATTTCCGAATTTCTTTATTCCTGTCGATTCTTTACCATTTGAAAAATTATATTATTCAGAAATTGGTTCATTGAATTCATATTCAATTTGAATTCCACTAATTTGATTAAAGGTCCGTCATGCACTGAATGGTCCATATGGCGGTCACAAACCGATGATTCGCACACATCGTCGAGCAGTACAGTCGGAATCTTATATTGCATACAACACAGCTAATTGCGCTGTTTCATTTGATCCACGGACTGTTGTTTCGCGACATTACTTTGGCAGTGCTGCGTCTGAGATTGGGTTATTGGATATTTTATAGCCTTTAACAATGATTAAATGTTGGAAACGAATTTACGAAAGAAATTGCTAGAAATGAGTTCAAAGTGAAGCAAATAATTATCAATATATATGGGATGACAATATTTGATGCACAATTGAATCTCAACAATATAAAAGAAATAATAGTACTGAAAATCGAGTCACTTTAGGGATTTATATGAAAAAAGTTTTTAGTGCATTTGTAGTGCACATTTAGCTAATCTCAAAAAGGAATTCAAATTTGAGAGTTCAGATTGAAATTCTCAGCTAAAATGAATTTAATGAAAGAAATATATTCATTTCAGGATTCAAATGAACATGCGTCCACAAATTCCCGACCGTATTGCAGAAATTACCAAACCTCCAAGTGTGAAGCTCACGTTTGGACAACCGACGTTTCTATTACCTACTTATCCCAGTCAGCCTCTTAAGCAAATGCAGGTATGAATAAGATTTGAATGGCAGCAAAGAAACAGTCTTGCAAAGCTTCTTTGTCAGTAGCAACTGAACTAATAAATAGTCCTCGTAACAGCCTCGTTTAATTTTTAATTAAATTTATGGTCTCCAATTTTATTTAACAAATGATTTCCTAAATTTACACAACAAAATTATCCTAGAAATCTTTTCCCAAGTATAGCATCTGCATTTTAGGTCTGGGTGCCACCTCCAAATCAATCTTCTATCTTTTCGCATGAAAGTAAACTAAAAACACAAGCTCTAAATTCATTTCGACGCATTCCATGCGTTAGTTCAAGCTCTTCTGGAAGTCGCAATGGACATGATCATAGGTATGCTGTTGAAAATTTCTTGAAAATATTATAAGAAATCCAGAAGTTAACCAAATAATTAGAAACTTATTCTTGTTAATTTTAATGGAAATATGTTAATTCTTTTTCTTCTTTTGACTTTTTTAGTTTCGGTTTCTTTAAAAAAAGTTATAATGGAATCTGGTTTAAAAGACACTTCACTGTGATTATCTTCTGAAAATGATTCATTTCGCGCATGATTTAAGCATGATGTGCAGTAAAAAAATTGCTAAATGAGTTTTTCTTTTTCTTCAATTTTGAGTGATTCGCCTCCTCATATGGAAAATGTTGTTGATGGGATGTTATCTGCTGCATCTATGTCATCGAGCGCTCCGAGCATTGAAACTGTTTCAACCAATCCACCGTAAAAGCGTTGAGTATTTAAGTTTGAGCTAGAAATTTACATCGATATTATAAGACAAATGTTTGATTCATCTTTCTTCACAATTTTTTCCTTTTTGAATTGTGTCTAAACAAATCGAAGCATAATATATAACAGATTACAAGTTTTAATTTTTTAAAATTTTCTGACAGATTTTTGTTTGCCCACACTTTTCACTCTATTCTCTGACTTTTGATTATAAGGTTTTATTCCAGATTCATTGGAAATGGAAAACAGAGGGATCTTATTATCATCTATTAAAATTTTTTATAGATGCATTATAATAAGTTGAGCGCTTGTTCCGTCGCAGTTGATTTAAAATTTACGTCCAATGAGTTTGAAATGAATATTTGTTATCTGCATTTATGTCAAACGCACTCTGGATTTTGTCATTTTTTGAATTTTTTTGTTAAAATTGTAATTCTAGTAATTTTAAAAGTTTTATTTGTAAGAATTTTCGAATTGTAGTTGAAATCTGAATTTCTTCTTTCTTTTTTATCAATTTTTCTTTAATTTCTTTCTCTTCTTTCTTTCTTCGGTGCTCTCAACAATGACAATCAACACCGACGTTTTTAATGGTTTAATTTAGAAAAAAATGGTTAATTCGTGGGCACTCATGTTTCCAGATCAGTTTTTTTGATTTTCTTGGAAACACATGATATGATAGCATCTTCAAAATACGAATAATTGTAGCTACTCTTGTAAAACGATAATTGTTTCTTGCTATTAATACTTATGGGGCAGGATTTCAAGCCTTTAAGCCAATTCGACGCATAAACTCGCTTTTCGTCTTTTTTTTTTTTTTTAAATCTTCTATGATATACTTATATTGAAGAAATCATATCAGATTTCTCAAGAAAACTGTCATAAGTATAATATAGTTATATTTTGCTGATAAGAATAATATTCTAAATACTGTGGAGAGCTATCGATCTTTTAATATACCAGGTATTGTGAAGCCATCATTCTTTTAGTTACAGTAGTGTATGATTTTAGCATAGCCTTGACATGTTGACATACCATCTTATTATTTTTATTATAAATATTTGTTTTGAAGTTATTTTCGTCTCTAAATATATAATTCTGAATTCTTACAAAATCATTTACTATCTTAGTATTAATCTGTCTATTTCTTTCTTGTTTTTTCATCATGTTGGTTGCATTCCTTTAAATAGTAATATTGAATGTGGTTAGCGAATGTTGCTATTGTATCCAAGAATTATTCAAAATTGTAAAAAGAGTTTTGCTGGATTTTTTTTTCAGCTTTTAAGATTGTTATAACATCATGTGATTGTGTCGAAAAATCTTCAAGGAACATTATTGATTGGATTTCAAGATATATTTACATTTCGAAATCATTTTCGAAATATAAATATATCTTGAAGATTAAAGGGCCATATTTCGAAATCATTTTCGAAATATGGCCCTTTAATCTTCAAATTACGTATTGTTTCGATTATTATTTTCAGGTTCGTTGTAAGATTAGATGATGATGTGAGGACACGCTATGTTTAGTATAATGAGTAATAATAATGGTATAATGTCCAGGAATCGTTGTAATGCCCATGGAATAGAAGCATTTAGATTGGAATTGCTAGTTTCCATTACAGTTGTTGCAAGTTTCTTGATTAATTGAGCAACACAAGTAATCATATTCTGACTTCTTTGTTTTATTAATGTTGTGACTGTGTGTTGTTACACATATTGTGAATATCTTTTTTTTATTCAATCGTAGTTGTGAATATTTTTTCATTCATTGAGAGACAGTTCCATGCCCTAGAAGTTGATGGCATTGTATCATAAGAAGTTATCTACATTTTAACAGATATCGTTCGTTTTGCTTTATTGTTTTATCAGTTGTTTAATTAATATTATTTTCTGTCATACAAAAATTGTGTATTTGTTGCCATTCGTAATACTGCATCCATAACTATTACTATTGGAGACAGTAATATGATCGGTTGATCTGATTTTGGAAATTTCCACATAAAATTTGTCGATGATGATGGTGTTTCTTGTTTTGCAGTTTACTTTCCTTTCATATATAAGAATATGTTTTATGTAAAAAAATCATAATCTTATGAGATATGTAAAATGAAAAGAGTAGATGATGAATTTAATGATTCATTTTATTCCATCTCTTCCTGCAAGCCTACCGAGAATTTTTCATAAGATCTTTATTTCGACATTTCTGATCTCGGTATATTCGTTTTCGTTAATTCCTTTTCTCGTTCATTTATTATAATGTGAATGCATCGTTTTTACTCAATTTTATTTGAAAGATTTGCGCTTGAGCGAAAGTCTTACATCATAGTCAACTCAACATTTGGTTCATTCCACAGCGTGCCAGCTCTGCCTACCAAAAATGGCCAGCTTGCAGCACACTTTCAATGTCTGCGTGTCATTCAAGCAAGCAAGACATCATACTCATTGAAAGTTTGAGAATCGGTTGAAGGCGTTTCGTCCTACAATTCCTGTAATCATTTGCTTTACCGAATATAACAGTTCCATATTAAATTTTAACAAATTTAGTATCAAATTCAAGGAAACTGATATTGTATAAAGCCAACCAAATATATATGTATATTAAGAATATTCCTTACAAAACATGGATAAGTCTATTATTTAGATCATTCAGAACTTAACATTATCGATTATTCTTGCTGAACTATGAAGTAAATTCTCTCAGTTATGATGATGTTCGTAGTCAAGCATATTTTTTAATTAATTGAGCTTGTTTTTATTTGATATATAAAATTTTAATAAATTTAAAATCAAATTTAAAAAAATGATATTGTATGAAGCCAACCAAATATGTAAGTATTAAGATCATTTTTTTCTTATTTTTTTGTTTTATCTTCTCATTTTTATGATTTAAATGTGTTCAATTAATTGTTTGTTGAATTTTTTTATCACAAGTAATTTATTTAATATATGAAAATATTTTAATGTGTGAATTTAACGAAGTTTTTCGAAAATTTAATAAATTTTGAAAATAAAAAAAAATTTATTTGATTCATTAATTTTGCGAAAATTCATTTTACCCTTGCTGATTAAAGTGGTTGACTGGAAAGACGGTGGTTAGTTGTCATGTATGGTGGTATTTTTCTTTTATTTTCAGTCAAAATCTTGTAGTCATTTTTAGCGAAACATAGATCTGTAAATCTGATAAGTTTCGCTCAACGAAGAATATTAGGTGTAATAGCGATAATGGGTATGTCCAAAATTTTAGTTTTTGTTGATGATTATAAAGATAATGAACATGATGATGATGATGATAATGATAATGAATTGAATGGCATAGATGTAACCATGATAATGCTATGTCAAGTAGTAATGTTATTAATGATGATAGTGATGAGGGTAAGAATAAATCGACCAATTTTTATCAGCTAATAAAAATCTATTGAACAAATAGGGGCAACGATACGGAGATTGTTATCAATTGGTATTACATTGACATAGTAACATGATGTGTACTTCATTATAACAAGAATATATTATTGATATTTATTTTTATCTTATACATGCATGAGTTTTGAAATTAAATTTACTCTTTAAATTACTCTTTTTTTTTTCATTTCTCTCTCTCTCACGATATTTTTATTTAAGTAAAATGAAATCAAGAAATTAACAAGAATTTAAAAAAATGATATGGATTATTTAACTTCTTATATAAATCATATCATTATAATGAAAAAAACAAGGTGAAATGATTGATACCCGATGAATGTAAGATACAATTTAGTATATGAACTAATTAAATTTGTTTAAATGAAACGAAAAAAAAATTAATAATTTCAGATTGAACTGATAAAATGGTTTAGAGAAAGGGAAAAAACTATCGTATAATAATTATACAATGTTGAAAAAAATAAATGGCACTGAAATTTAATTAGTTATCAATAATAAGCATACATGTATATATATATATATATATATATATATATAATGATTATTAAAAATGTTGGAAGGAAGGTTCAGTATTTTTTCAATTTTAAAATATATATATATATATATCTTTTAAATATGTATTTAAAATATATAAATGAAGAATTAATATTTAAGCTTGGTTGATAATTAATGAATGAAGAAAATAAATTTTAAAATTGATTCAATCGAATTATTCGGGTAGTTTCATTTTTTCTTCAAAACAAAATTATCAAAAAAATTTTTTATTGATTCAAAAAGAAACTATTTGATACATCCATCGATAGTGTAATGCTGATTTCGCGCAATTTTTTAATTTGTGAATTTTTTAAGTCGCGAATCATTCATATAGCAGAAATAGAAAAGAGAGATATGTCATTTAAAAAGGCACTCATATATATATTTTTTTTTATTTTATTACCCGCAAAAATATTAAAAACAGACAATTCATATTTGACACAATAATGATAATAATAACAATAATAATAATGATAATGACAATAACAATAATAACAGTATCAATAGTAATAGTAATAATAATAATAATGATAATAATAACAATGGTATTAATAATAATAATAATAATAGTAAAATGATGAGATCAACAAGTTAACTTTTTGTATACAAAAGGAATTTAATACAACAAATTGCTGATAAATGTGCATATACATACAATTTCAAATATTATTTCATTGACTTTTTTTTTTTCACTTTTCCTTCTAATGTTATTATTTATTAAATAGTTTTGTCGAAATTACTTGTGACGATAAGAAATTTATCTTGAACTTTTTCTAATTAAATAATTGATCGATTATAATTATGAATACTTCAAAACGACTGTGTTTGCGATAACTCTGAAATTTGTTTGTCAATTACGAAATATATCGCACTTATCATGTAAAATTATTCAATTACATATTAATGTGTCTCAAATATTTGATTAACGCAAAATTATTTGGCGAAATAACCATTGAAAAAATTTTTTATTTTTATTAATTGCTTAAAATTTGCTCATAAAAAATTTGTTTTATAGCAAGATGAATTAATGCTTTAAAAAAAAAAA
>JAOVVO010000629.1:0-47427 GCA_028564675.1 Onchocerca lupi | reverse complement strand
ATTCGTCATTAAATTAAATGAGGGCTCAAAATGAAAGGCAACAAACATTGGCTAATACTTTAAATCCAATTTTTGTTTATTTGTATGCCTAATTACTGGAAAAATTTCATACAACCAAATATATCTACACATTATAATGAAAGAAAAGATAATGTAAAGTTTAGAAAGATAATATGTCATTGTGAATTAATTATTTATGGACTCAATTTTTGTCCTTCTTATCAACAAATGATTAAATTAAGGAATTGCAAACAGTTGAACTTGACCAATCAAGTTTATTTTATAAGTCCACTGCATTTGCTGAAGTAGGAAGAAGTAATGAAGGTTGAGAAAAAATTTTATGATCATCTTTAGTTCGAAAGATACTATTTGATCATTTTCATACCATATTTTCATCTCACACCTACGTCAGAGCTCTCATTTATGTGTTATCATAAATGTCATCATTATCACCAAGAATTATCATTTTTATCGCTAATAATAATCAAATATAGCTCATTTTATCTGATAATTTTGATCCAAGGCTGATTATGAAACTAGTTGCAAAATGTAGGCATCTGTGTACAATTATGCAAAAATTTGAAATGAAAAGATTTTTCCGTCGAGATTGATTTTTAGATCCTCAATGAACATTGTTAATTTCTTAATTTCATTAAATTTCAGGACCTATAAACTAAATTTATAGAAACAAATTTCATTTAAAAATGAAGAGAATAATAAAATTTGTAAAACAAGCTTAAAAGAAATTCTATGCAAAAAGTAATTCAAGAATAATTAATTTTATTAAATATTCTACAGTAATATAGGAAAAATAAAACGTTTGCATCAACATTAAATTCACTTATTGTTATCAGAATTAATTTTCAAATATTATCCATCAATTTTTTATTTTTTAAATAATAAACTCCGATTGAAGGGAATTTTAGCTAAAACTAAGTTAACATAATTGCAGAATATTTAGTATAATTGATTATTTTTGGATCATTTTTTGCATAAAATAAAAGTTTTTTCGAAATTGATTCTACAAATTTTGCAATTTTCTTCATTTTCTATGGAATTTGTTCCATTAACAAATTTTAGTTCATGTCCTAAAAATTTGATAAAATTAAGAAATTTAAACATTTCCATCGACAGTCTAAAAATCAATTTTGACTGAAAATCTGATAACAACATATCGTTAATTTGATAATATTTTAATGTTTTTTATTCTAAGTATTTTCGCAAATATTAATTTTTCGAAAAATCTGCCCAAACCTTTTTAAAGATTTCTTATGATATGCAGTGTAAAAGTTCTTAAACTTAGACTTGAAACTTTAATTTAAATGAATTAAAATTCGGTTAATGAAATAACTTGTAATTCTAGCCATTATCTTTGGAAAGAATTTGAATTATTTTTGTATTAAAATTGTAAATAAAATCAATTCATCTTTTGTAATAAACAAATTTTATGCTTGAAAATGTTTAAAATTTAAATATGAGAAATCATTTTTTATAAAATATATTACTTGTAAAAGGAAATAAAAGTTGATTGTCGCATAATTCATTCTATTATCAAATATTATTAGTAGAAATTATTAAATAATATATTCCGAGAATAAATTATTCCAAATAATTTTTGCTGCTTGGATTTCATTTTAAAATTAAAGCTGAAA
The DNA here is from genome assembly GCA_028564675.1 of Onchocerca lupi. NCBI lineage: Eukaryota > Metazoa > Nematoda > Chromadorea > Rhabditida > Onchocercidae > Onchocerca > Onchocerca lupi. The sequence continues at coordinate 45,775 of JAOVVO010000629.1, read as the reverse complement.
TCAAAATTTGAATAAAAATTCATATTATTAAAATTTCTTATGATCAGCTGCCAACCCCGTCCTTTCAAAAAAAAAAAAAAAAAGAAATAGAAGGAAATTGAAAATGAAAATTTCAAAAAATTCAGCAAATTAAAAATAGACAAGAAAAAACTGATAACTTCTAATTTAAAATTAAACATAAAAGTATTAATAGGAATTAATCTTTAAATTCTTCAACATCGACATTTCAATTATAATTATATCATCCAAATCAGTGTTTAAAAGCAAGACTAACGAACAAAATATATTCTAATTATACATATTCTAATTTGTGATATTTGGATTTAAATGTTGTTATCGTCACCAAAGTACATCTAATTCATCAAATGTTTCTCTATTAAATTCAAATTTCTGTTTTTAATTTTTATTGCGTTTTGTAAAGAAGTTGTCCTCAATTAAAAAACTAATTAACTTTGTCTCCTCATTACTTTCTCATTCTTACATTGTTTTTTGTTCGAAGTATACCTGAGATTTATAGTGAGAATTGAATTATTCAAATTAATTAATAATTAATCACATTAAAAAAAAAAAAAAATTGAGTTTTTTTTGTGAAGAAAAACCAAAATTTATATAAAGGAAGTAGAAATGAAACCAAAACTGCATCAATTATCAATCTGAAGGTTTCACGTAATATTGAATCTGTGAAATGGCAATTTCTAACAGATTATTTAACACAAATTAAATATACTGTATAAAGAAAGCAATGAATTGAAATGAAAATTTTAACTTACATCGTTTAAGTGGAACAAGTTTTTTGCCAATCGGTTTCACACAACCATTACACAATCTGAGGATTGTTTCCAGTAATCTGGAACCACAAAATCGACCTGAATTTCGTTTTGTTGGCATTTCAATCACTTCATCCATAACATCTCGATCACCCAAAGATAATGGTAAACGACTGATATCAAATGATGCACTATCAGCAATCACTTCATGTGATAATTCTTGTAACTGCTCCGCCGTCATACTACCACTTCCTTGATCATCCGGCTGATTGGAATCGGAGACGCTCCGTATTTTAAGTTTTTTATTGTTTAAATCTCCAAAATCCATGTAATTTTCCATTTCAGCATTTATTATTTTAACATTCAGGCTAATAATAAGAAATAAGGCCATAATAATGTTTGTTTTGAATATAATCATGTTTGTTTTGTTCGAAAGTCTTAATTAATTAATAAATTCAAAACTAGGGAAAACTTTCTTTAATAATAATAGTTCGTATTTCGAAGTGATAAATTGTATCCGAGAATAATAATTTTATCAGACACTTGTCTTATTGTTGTTTTACTATTGGTGATAGGCTTTCTTGACAGAAAACTTTCGCTTTCAGGAAGGATATCAAAGATAATTCCGAACTTGAAATTAGCAATTGTCCACAGGTATAATTTGTAGGTTTCTGACGGTAAAGGAACTTGTGATTATTGAGTGATGGATCGGTAGGAAATTTTTTGGGATAATGTTCTATCTAGAGAGATATTTGAATATTCAAGATGGAGTTTTTTTTAGAAGTACTTTTGCTAAACGAATACCGAACGAAAGATTCCAACAAATCACGAAGTCTGAGCCTTCGAAAAATGACCACACCTCTTCTTTTGTACCTTTAAATACGGGGTGTCCGATTGATGGTACGATGAGAAATACACCTCAAATAGATGCAAAATTGGGCGGTCCAAGAATGAAGTCCATCCTTCTTCATTCTTAGAATCCCTCCTTCTCAGAATCATTGTTATGAAGTAGAAGGTTTTGAATCTCACACCATTGCAAACGCCGCGGGAAAAAAGGGCGTGGTTATTTTCGTCAGCATAAGATGGAACCAAAAACGATGAAAAAATTTTAAGAAAATGAAAAAGATTTCACCGTCGCAAATTAATCTAAATAGGAAGAAGGCTTTTTGATATGACTGTTAAGTGATAATGATGATGATAATGATGTAACATGAATGAACTTTCATTCTTAACAAGAATTGAATATGACGAAGTTTGAGATGACGTAATTTGACGGACAGATTCATCGAATTTGTTAATCTCTTTTAAAGCTATTTAACTTTTATCAAATCTATCAGTAAATAATGAGGCATATAAAGATTTGAAATCATAAAAAAAGTAAAAAAAAAAATAAAAAATCTAGTAAAATATTTGCATTTTGTTAACAATGAAGTTTAGCTCTCTTTATTTAAATAATCATTCCAATAATTTTTTTATATGAAATTGAGTATTAACTGAACAAAAGTAGAATTTTATGGTTGACAAAAATGCAAAATATTATATTATCAAAACTCTTACTGTCTTTCTCATTTTCATATAAACTCATTTTTTTTCACGCTTTTCGAAATGCTACGAATAATAGTAAATTACAAAGACTTTATTTATTCAATTTTAGTTCAACTTCCGAAATGTCTTATTTTTTTTAAATAAATGCCCATTATTATAGCATTATTATATTTTATCGAACAATCCAACAACTGGTTCCTTCTGAAGTTTTATTCAGGAGAGCTGGAATGAAGCTGTTATATTCGGAAAAGCGAATGATTAGAGGAATTGTGGGATGAAACGTGTTCAACCTGTTTTCAAACTTTCAATGAGTATGACGTCTTGTTTGCTTAGATGAAGCGTAGACATTGAATATGTACTCCACGTGGGCTATTTCTGATAAGCAGAAATAAGTCTTCCGCTCAAGCGTCATCCATTTTCAGGGCTCGTTGATTCAGAGCAGTATTTAATTGGCATGATTACGATAATACAAATACGATTGACTGATACAATCATGATACGATTAACTTTCAATATTTATCATTTCTTTTTTTTTTTTTTAGAAACGAAATGATTATAAGATACAAATGCAAAATACATTCTTCATGAAAGCATAAATCAAGAAATGAATTGAAATAATTATTACATTTGATAGGAAAGAAAAAATTTTTGTTATCTATAATAATTTTTTTTTTTTTTTTTTTGCATAAGAATAGAAAATTTTTTTTATAGTTTGCAAGAAATAAATTGATATTTCTTCTTACTTCTAATTAGTTAATTTCATGTTGATATTTCTTGTAAAACATTTAATTTTAGTGAATCTTTTCCAAAAAAAAAAAAAATACTCAAGGAATGAAATTTAAATTTATGATGATTGAAAGATGTGACATTTATTAAGAACAATAATTAACAATTCATTATCTTTAGCAAAAAAAAGATAAAAGAAAAAAATATGAACTAAAGAAATGAATCAATTGATTATTACCGTAATCATTGGCATTATTCTCTGGTATCATTTTATTATTAGCAAATATTATTATTTACTGTTTTAAAAATCATTCTCGCATTGATTAATATATTTATTGATATTATTTGATCGCATATGAATAGAAGATATTATAAAATTCCTATAATTATTAATTAACTATCATTATTAATAATTAAAATTCCTATCATTATTAATTAATGGATCATTATTGATTAACTTTTTGCAATATGATAATGATTCAGAGGAGGACTCAGTTATCTGTTAACGAAGCATCCTTTATATATGGTCATTAAATATTGATAATGAGTTGAAAAAGTAATTAATCATTCTTATATTAAATAATTAATTAATAGTAAGAAGCTAACTTTTTTTTTTTTTTTTTTTTTTTTTGTAGTAATGTCATAATTATTTGTTTATAATCTATAAAACTGAAATGATTATTCAAGTGATTATTGATTATTGAAATGATCAATGATTGATCAAAAATTTTAAGAATTTTTAGGTTTGCTTCGGAAATAGTATAAAATTCATGATACCAATGAGGTAAAATATATTTTCATATATTCACACCTTCAGTACAGCATTTGGACAGATATCATATTTTTCCCAGGTGTAGTAATTAACTATAACAATATTCATTGCAGTAATTAAGATCATTTTCTGAATTTATAATAATGTACTTTTCTGATATGTAGTAAAGAAGATAATTTCCTAGATTTGCAGATATCATACTTTTCTGATTTGTAGTAATTAATTATAGCAATTAAGATCATTTTCCAAATTTTTAAAATAAAGACCTCATTTTCAGTAATTAAGATCATTTTCTAAATTGAAAAGTATTGTACTTTTCTGATATAGAACAAGAAAGATAATTTTCTAGATCTATAGTTATCATGCTTTTTTGATGTATGGTAAATAATTATGGTAATTAAGATCACTTTCTAAATCCCTAAAAAATGATCTTAATTAGAGTAATTAAGAGTCATTTTCCAAATTCTAGTGCTTGAATGACCTATGATCTACACATTTTACTTTGCATGATTGATTTCTGTCGCCTTTTCTTTCTGATTGTGACAAAATTGTGGAATGAATTCTGTTCTACAGTTCTCACAATTTCTTCAAATTTTGTTGTTTCATTCACTTGGAAACGAATCTCAAACACTTGGGTAAATAAACCTTTATTATGATTAATCTATTAATCGACACAGCAGCAACTATATCAACAATAATTATATTAACAGTACAATTTCGATTATATCAAAAGGACAAGTTTCATGAAAAAATTATGTCAAAATTTAAAGCAAAAAAACTCTTGGCTTTTTTTCTTTTATCCTCGCTATTTCAGCAACAACTTCTACATTAATTTACAAGTTCATTATTTCCCAAATAATTAAGTCTAAAGATAAATATGCTAAGTTATGAGTAAGATTGTAAAGATGCCGAATTTCCTTCATTGCATTATCTTCGATGTTAATTAATGAGACATTTTAAATATGCCAATTCTTAGAATGATTCTGATCTGTATTCTGAGTATATTGAGCTCTATGATTCTGAGCTATGCAGCTATATAATTCTTCTTTTGCCTTATCTATTTATCATTTTATTCTTGTTTAGCCCCGTACATTAGCTGATCATTTCAAAATACTATCAACAACATATTTCCGAAATTTTTATGGCTCTGATGCCATCCATAGATTTTGCCCTTTCGTACAGGCGAGAAACGAAATTTTAAATTTCAAAAACAATTTATCCAAATATTGATTATCATGTTATTCACTGTACAGGAAGTGCTATATTATCACACTGAAGAAATTCCTTAGGTGCCGAAACTGTGGCTTGCGCTTCTATTCATAGAATTTAAATGCAGAAACTTTATTTACGGTTTGATTCAAAATTAAAGAAAATAAACATAGCATTTTAGCATTTTAACGATTAGAATTATCAGAGAAATGTATAAAATAGGCTATCAAGATTAGCCTATTCCTGTTTCTTAAATTCTGGATATATTCAGGTTAAGTTTTGCATGTAGACTTCAGTTATATTTGAATCAAATACTTTTATGCTAGATGAATCTTAAATATATACCCAAATAAGATATGCAAATCAAGATTATCAAAATAAATGCAAGTAAATGAAATACTGATATTTTGAGGCAATTGTGAAAGATAACATAAATAGGGCAGTTTAAATGAGATTAGTAGATCGAATCATCTTCATAAGAAGATAAGAAGGAAAATTTTAAAGATAACCTACATAATATGTTTATTTCACATATTCAAAACTCATGATTAGCAATCAATGATTCGTTTTATGTAATAAATTAAAAATTACATAAATTAATCATATTGAACAAAGATTGCACAAATTTATTATTATGTAATTCATCTATCATTATCGATCTTATATATTAAACTTATCATGAACGTAAACTAGAATGCTAATTACTGTAAATGTCACAAGATGAGCAAATTCATATGAAAAATTCGGGGCAAAAACAGACCAAATGAAGAGGTGATAACGATGATTGTATAGAGATAACAAACAAAATGACATATTTAATTGTAACACAAAGCATATCCAACAAAGTAATGCATTTCGCTTCTGTGATAATGAAATTGATGTAACAGATTTATCAACTGAATATTGCCACCAACCAAATACTATCAACAGTGGTCCAGAATAAGTAGTAAGCATAATTTGTATAGCAATACGTACCGGTTGATAGGTTTCCAAGCCAGCAAATCCCGATGCAATATCAATCGTTGCAAGACTATTCGAATTACCCTTAAAACTAAGATCGAAATGAAGACCTTTATAGTGTTGGAAAAGCTGATAATCAAGGTTCAATATTAATTTTGAAAAGTATCGAGCCGGATAATGACTGCATCGCGTATAGGATTCTAGCAAAAAGTTTTGAAAAATATAGTGTTATGAAAGATTTGCATTATGAGAAGTGAATTTAATTGTTCCTTTTTTTTCAACAAAAACAACTTTTCCACTCTAATTTCAAGCCTATCAAGATTAAATTAAAAGTAACGATACTTCTAATATTAATCTAACCAAAGAATCAAAACCTGGAGCATTCGCGGAACTTCGATGACTATAAGATTTTCTATGCAGAACATCTATTTGAGATTCATTTTCTTTTTTTTTTTTTTTCTGTGATTATTTTCAACCATCAAAAGGTCAAGACAACATTATTCTTTTCCGTAGATCTAACTGACTAACAGGCTAAGAAGTGCCTCAGCGACTGGATCGAAAACTTTCAAATTTCATCATTTAAAATACAAAACTTTAATTGTCGTTGTCATTGCTATATTAAGATTACAATATATTCTAAAATTTCTAACAATATAACAATAGACAATAATCAAAGGAATTATTCATATAAAAAAAGACGTCTACTTTGATAACAATGAAATATTTACCGCATAAAAAAATGAAGAGCAGATAGCACGGATAATCAAGAACGGTGCCGCATCAATCCATGCCAAGCAGTATCCCAAAAATAATTGCAGAATAGCAAGCGGTAGATTATACGTTCGCATGATAAGTATTGTCCAGATAACCATGCATAGGGATAAATCTCGAAGTAATAGTAGTAAAAATATATTCAACACAAATACCATTATAAATACTGGCCTGTATAATGTAAACTTGATACAAGAATTATAAGCTTAGTTAAGAAAAAAAAAAAAAAAAAAAAAAAAGATTGAAAGTTTGTTCATCTCATTTTAATCCCAAGTCCTGCACTGAGAGATTATAACAAAGCTGAATTGTTATTCACTTGTATAATTGTAAAAAAAAAAAAAAAAAAAAAAAATTAAAATTTATTAAAAATAACCTAGAATTATCTATTCGCTGCTACACTTCACACAAGAAAAAAATTACCATCAAACTATCTATCAAGTTATATTTTGGGTAACTGATCATTTTTATTTAAAGCAATAAGTTACAGTAATATTCAATTTTTTCCTAACTTTGTCGAAAAAATTACGAAATAAATTTAGAAAATTAATAGAAAATTGAATTTACTGAAATCTGCTATGGTGCGCCACAAATATTCCCAAAAAAGCAAATGATATTAAGAGACGTAAAAGTTGTGAATGGCTCGTTCTCTTATTATAACATAAAATTAATCCAATGCCAACCAAAATTATAGACAACAGAGAAGAAATAAAGCGCAAAATGCTATATTGCCTTCTGTAATGAATCAAATAATTCATTAAAAATCAGAAGAATCTACAAATAGGTAAAATCGCTCTAAGACTACCATTTGATGAGCTGTTAAATTGGCTTCCCATATAACTATTATTTTTATTAATTCTTAACACCTGTGTACTCTAAAATCAGTAATGCATTCTCTGCGATGTACAAAGAAAAATTCAAAAAAAGATAAAGATTTTGATATTGAACTTTACGTATATTAATTCTTCTATTCTTATAGCACTTTCGCTTAAATTATGACAATTCAAAAAGTGAATAAATAAGTTGCACATCAATTCATAGAAATATTATTAAACAAAAAACTTGCAGCAAAGAAGCAATATCTGGTATATCGCTGGAACTACCAATGCTCGTTAAAATCTCGTAATAATTCATCATACTAGCTTAAAAAAATTTAAAAATTAAATACAGCATAACTGGACATGAAGTTTTTGTTTAAATTGAATATTGTAAATGCCCCAACAACATATTTCCTTCTCCCGAAAGAGATTAGAATTTAATCATTCAACTATTATCGTAACATATGGGCAAACTGAGATTTCAATGAAAATTTCAAGCATAATTATTCCAAGAAAATTTCATATTATCCTCTACTGATATCTCAATGTTCCCCTGTAGAAGAATCTGAAATGAAATGGAAGTTTCAGGAATAATTTAAAAAGTGGAAAGTTTGGGCGAAAATCAAAAATAATTTACTTGTTTTGTTGTAACTAATAATTTTTTCTAAAAGCCAGCGTCGTCGATTTGATTCTGTGTATCCTCGACATAAACGATGAATTACTGATAGAAATAATACTATTATCACTTCCCGGAATTTCATGAAATCATGAAATTGATTCCTGAAATAAAAAATAAATGTAGCCATAGTTCATATTATTTTCTATAACATAATAAAAATCATCTATTGAAGTTAAGAAATAAAGAAATAATATTTTTGGAACTTATTTACACAAATTTTCTTTAACAAATTTCCGATACTTTTCATTTTCAGCTATTTTGCAAAATTTTATTACATCAAAAAATTTGATATATGATGAACGATCACAGAAACAAAAAAAAAAAAAAAAGAAAATTAAACTTACTTTGTATTATGACGCAATGAGGCATGAAGTTCTTCCAAAAGCATGACAAAAAGACAAGAAGCGAAATAGAAATAGCTTGAAAAATGAATGAATTAAGGAGCAAAATCTGCCAAAAATATCGGCTACATGACCGATTAATCGTATCAAATAGAGTATTTACACAAGAAATTTCTCTTCAAACAATTTTTAAACTTAATTAGTGAATTTAAGCCTCAATCTGGGATTTAATAATTATTTAAGGATGAAGAGAGAGGAAATGCAACTTCAATTTTTTGAAATTGAATCTAACTGGAAAGTAAAAGTAAATTGAATCTTGTTCTGTTATATACTGCATGGATTAAATCACAAGAAGCTACGACGGCCAAATCAAATGAAATCAGAACCACTCATTTACAAAAGAAAACTTACTGTAAATCATGCTCTTCTTCTACAAAACTTGAAGCAAAAAATCCAGCATAATGCAATAATTGAGTAAAAATAGCTAAATTAGTTGAGAGATGTCTATTTCGAAAAGCTGCAAATATTTTTAAAAATATGAACTTTATGAATGGGAAAATGCCATGAAAATTAATCCAGTTTACAAAATAAAGGCTTATCAGATATCAATCAAATGGAATTGCAATGCAATTTTATTTCTAAGATAAACTTACCATAAATATCACGTGAATACGTAAAATACACCAGACAAACAGAGATAAATGATACCTATAAAAGAATTCATATTGTTGTCAAAGCAACTATTAAATCAATAAACGAGGATTAAAAAAAGATATATAACATCTGATTGATGCTTTTCTCTCGTATTTATTTGATCTAAACGAGATCCACTATTCAAGCCAAAAATTCTTCCAGTATTTCGAAACGTAGAGTGCAAATAGTGCTGTTTGAAATGCATCTTAATGCTCCTTAAATTACTTCGTTCTTTAATAATTGGCATGAATATTGGAGAATCTATATAAATTGATTAGAGAATCTATGCAAATTCCCTATTTGCGTTAAACTTAACTTATTTTACGGAAAAAGACAACAAAAGTTTAATCTAGTAAGATTGGATTATGGACTACTAAAATCTTTTACTTTCTTTTTTTTTTTTGTTTCTGTTACCGGTATAGTTAAAGAATTACTGATCCGATTAATTGACAATTATTGAACGAGCATTCTCATTTGAAGTAAGAAAGATATGCATTAACGGATAATTGATTCAAGAAACATACAATGAAAGAGAGACCAAGAGCGACCATTATTTGTATAATACTGAAATCTGTTCCTGCATGTAATAATTGTGATTGGACTTTGCGTAATTCCTCCAAACACTCCGAAATCAATCCATCAATATTTGGAAAAGTATTCAATGTACAATATTTTTGTAAAATATCATGAGAACGATTGATACATTGGGTTAAATTACCTATAAATAAGATCTTGAGTTTAAATCCCAATAAATATTGATATTATTCGATTTATGATAATTATAGAATTTGTTACTACCATGTGAATAAAAAGACGAGTAATAAATCCCAACTAATCTTTATAGTATTGTTTATGATTCAACAATCTCTTCATCATTTTGAATAGAACTGATTGTCTATTTTTTAGCATTATATATTTTCATAATTTTTAATAAGTTTATTGCTTTATTCATTAAGAATTTCTTTGAAAAAGAATGATGCAAAAGGCAAAATCATGCATCTTTTTAGGAATAGTAAAATCTCTCTAACGAAAAAAACAATAACGTTATTTACTTGACACTCTATTCAACTTTCGAAATTGTTCGGCGTTTTGCAATACGAATAGTAGCATCGAAAAATTTGATTGATCGATGGCAATATAAGGTAAAAGTGTAACACCAAGATTTTCTTTCGGAATTGGCACATTGAGAAGAGCTGCCAAAGTTGGAGCAATATCGACCTGTTCAACTGATGCTGCTGAAAATTAACATAAAACAATATTGTCTACTTCATTTCATTTGATAAGTTTTAAAAACCGGATAATTACTGATAAAAGATAAGCTCATAATATCAAATCATTGAAAAAGAGAAGTCACTTCCAAAATGATTAGAACTTCACTACCTACATGTGTTAAATTTCATTTCAAATTGAAAATATTAAGCATCTGAATGGAAATTACCACTTAGTAGTTATATAACGATGCATTCATTATTAGCGTTAATTTTACTATTTTTGTTTGCCCTTCGAGTAATAATGATAGTAATAACATAAAAATGTCGGTAAATAACATATGACTTGAAAAAAAATCACAGATGGATCATCATCGCTTCCTTAGCAAACGAAAATTTGTATTTCTTAAAATGATAAAATTAAAAATCGAAAATTACCATATAACGTTTCATTGTTAGCACGTCGTTTCTTTCCATCAACATAAACAATGGATACATGAGTTTCTAATTTTGAGGAACCACCGTGACTTCCACCTTCCGTCATTCCGTGATCACCAAATACAATTATAGAAAAGTTTGAACCGTATTCCTCAAATGTGCCAAATTATATGTTTTCTAGATGTCATCGCCGTTTCTTTTCTTAACAGTTTAAGTGAAAATCTAATTAATTAATAATATCTCATCTTTTTACATATAAAATTGAACAGCATGCAGTTGCTCTTTATTTTTTTCTGAAACTGATTTGTAATTAGATCTAAAAATAATTGAATAATACTTTTGATTTCATCTGCCCAACCATGACACTGGAAACCAACCAGTCAATCCATTCTAATCACTCCGTACTCCCAGTAATCCCGAGAAAAGTTAACCAGAGCCTCAGAATCCTTGTGTTCATTCATCGCCTATGGCGTATGACGGCAATTCCTATCAAAAATTACATGGGTTCATCATAGGCTTTTGGTTTTAACTCCTTTCTCGCTCACTTCTTAATCACTTTTGTGATCAGATTCATTTTCAGAAAAATAGAATCAAACATCTTGTCTTCTACCTATTAATTAAGTTGAAAAGCTCAAATTCAGAAACCACAAGTTTCCATTATATCAAGTTGTGTTATTATATTGTTCTAATATATTTGCAACATACTTTGTGAAGCTTTTCGTAGATTTCCTTGATAATAGAATCCATTTCAATAAGCTTATTATCCATTTCGCTGTGAGTACTACCCAGAGAATGCCCTAAAATCACAATTTTACATAATTCCTATTCTTCACAACTAATTTGGATCGAAAAATTCACTGCAAAAAAAAAAAAAAAAGAAAAAATTTAACTACTTCAAGAAAATCATTGTGAGTTCAGTCAGATTGCCTCAAATCAAAAATTTTGATAATTATATGAATGACGTGATATATTTTTATATCAATTTTTTTACTATGACATATTTTATATCAATTTTTTTTTTGATATATTTTTATATCAATTTTTTTTTCTAATTTCATATAAATATATTAAAGTTTATTTTGGACTTTTTTTTTTCAATCTAACCTATATGATCAAGTCCTAAGTAATGCAGAATCATCACATCCCATGTTCCGACAACACTATTCTCAAGTCGTGAACGCATACAGCGTGTTACATTATCATCAACCTATAATTACTTCAAATAAATTAATAAAGCAGTTTAAGTTGAAAATAATTCATAAATCTGGAGAAAGGGTCAAAAATCCTAATTCGTTATTATTTTCCATAAAGAATATGAAGTCTACACCTTTTACAGCTTAAATATTATGATGTATGTTCTAAGACTGTTTTCAAATCAGATAGAGTATTCGACAGAAAAAAATCACATTATTGACGTATATCTAATTGACATAAACTGTGAATGAATTATTAATTAAGAAGATATTTTCGGTAGGATTTGTTACCAAAAGACTAAAGTTACTTCTGTATAGTCATTGACGTAAAATGACGTGACTCCTTCTGAATGATTATCAAAACGATTGGGAAATAAATATAGCCATGTTTCATCTCCGCAAAATGTGCATCTAAAGAATGATAATATTTGATTTCAATAATCAATAACTGTAACACATATGAGACTTCTTTCCTCCACTCCTCTTCATTTTCTTCTCACTTCCTTTAAAGAAATTGTATCAAAATAACTTCTTTTATAAAATTAAAATGTAGCGAAAAAAAAAGAAAAAGAATAAAAACAATTTCACCATTTAAACTAAACACAATTTCAAACTATAAAATGCCTCCTCAAAAATTTCGGAATTTAATTTCAATCTTACAGAACTAAACTGTTTTACCTATGACCTTTATCAATAAATCGATCGATGATATTATCGCTTCTTATGGAAGTGGATGCAAAATTCATTACTACATCGGCAAATGAAGGTACCGTACCAGCTGTTACTGCCTGAAACTTTAAATATCAAACGATTTATTTAATTTTACGCTCAATATCTAGAAAAAAATAAATCTAAAACAACTGCCTACCTTAATTCTTGGCATTGTTACGGTAGGCGTTTGTGTGTGTGCAATGAAGGCTACAGCTTGACCATTGTTTGTCAACTGTCGCAAAAATTGCATGGTATTTCGACGATGGAAGAACTGTGCTTGCCAAGCATCGATCACTATTATTACTAATTTTGTCACTATCTGTTTCTGCAGTGCTTCCTTTATTGTACTATTATGAGAACATCCTGAAATAGAATAGAAAAAGAAATGATTACAACGAAGTACCGTAAATTATAATATAGTTTATGAGTAAAAATTAAGAAACTTCATAAATTCGAATTATAAATCTTTTCGCCTTATAATATCAATCAATACTTAGATAATTGGTTGGCATGGAAAAAACTTAAAACTGGTAAATAAGCAAAATCAATTGTTAAATAATACACAAATGATGCAAAAACATGAAAATATTACCAAATATAATGATATAGATAAAATCAGTACCATCAAATGCATTAATTAATATTGAATTAACTTGAATGATATAGATAAAATCAGATGCATCAATTAATATTGAATTTGTTTGATGAATTATTCGATCAAGCTACCATTCAATTCTTATCTTTAAAACGGTCAATTTGATTTATTACCTTCCAGAAAATTGTTCCGATCTTGTTCATTATTTTTGAAATCTGATAATAAATGTATTTGTGTGGGAAAGAATCCCGAAATGAAGAGAGAAACAGCAGCAATCTGCGATAAACACAACAGTATTATCCAAACATTTCTCGAATATTCATTGAATAACTTTTTCAAATGCCTAAATAAGTCCGCTGAATAAGTCCACCACATCCGCTGAATAAATTCTTCAAATAGCTGCAAGTTAGACTATGATTAAAGAAATGACAATTGGAAAGAAATGGCATCTTAATTTGTTACCTTTTCTCGCGATTTTACATTTTGAAGATTTTCGTTATTCGAATTTTCTAAACACTGTTCCACAAATTGAATTGATGCCATGTTTCATTAGTTTCAATTAAAATTTCCACAAGATATCGAAGTTCTCATTCCTAAATTGTTGCCATTAAAGACCGACGTCTGTTCAATATATAAAGCTTTGTCATAAGCGATAATGGAAATTAATTACGTTTTACAACAAAAATTTAGCAGAAACTCGGAAACCCCTGTCATCTAGCAGTTATTCTTTTAAAATCTGGAAATTGTTTAATCTGAAAAAACCATAAAACCTCAGGTTTAAATGATGGTCTTACTCAATAGAACGCTTTCTATTTCGAATCAAGATAACGTTTACACAAACCGGATTTTTCATGCTTTCTTTTCCCTAGGTAATATCTTTATATTCATAAATCAGGAATAAATAAGAACCTATTCCAGTTGTCCAGACTGAATTTTTAATTTCGTATAACCGATCGTAGTTTACTGTCAAGAATGAAGTAAACATTTCAAGATGATTTTATTTACTTCGAAGAAAAAATTCAAGTTCCATAGTAACTCCAGTGAATAATTTTAAATGACGCAAAAATTAACTTTATGAAAAATTTTTCCAGTGATCAGAAATCGAAACAAAGAACAATATAAATGCAAAGACTTAATTCAGAAAAAAGATTTAATCCAGAACTTTAAAAGATTATTGCATTTTTGATATTTAAATTGAAAAAAAAAAACATGAGGATACATGTGTGAACATTACATTATGATTTAAATTGGGGTTAAAATTTTCTCCTAACTTTGTGATCCATAATTCATAAACGGTTGACAAGTATCATCCATATATGACATAATTATTTTCACAAATTAAAATATTACGAGAAAAAAAGAACACAAAAAAATGTACGAGGATGGAATGGACATGATGTCACGTAGAGCTGCTTGAAGTCAAAAATTCTTGAATTTAAATTTTTATTTGAAATTCAATTCCAGCAAATTCCAATGATGGACGGAAACCATTTTGAACTTTATATTTAAAAAAGATATGAGTGAATAATGGGAAAAATTAGTTTTAAAAGTAAAAAAAAAAAAAAAAAAAAAAAAAAAAAAAACGAAATACATCAACTAACAATCCATTATATTACTTGTGCGACACCTACAAACGAAATAGAGTTTAGGCATAATTGGCTCACTCAAAACTAATTGCAGCTTACGTAAACATTTAACTACCCAAATGGAGAATATTTGACAAAGAAATACGATAGTGAGAAGAAAGCACTATAATAAGGAAGTATTATTAGCGGAGAAATGCAAAGACTTAACTCAGAAAAAAGATTTAACTCAAAAAGTCTGAAAGATTATAGCAGGTATAATAATGAAAAATTTGGATTTCTTATTCAGTGAATTTGTATGCCTGTAAGTTCAATATCACCATTAATTTGTAAACCAGTAATGTCATGAGGATCGGAACGATGCGCAAATGAACAAAATCGTACGTCGTTCACGTAAATCTGCAATGAGTAAATACATTTAACTAATGCAAAATGAAGAAAGCAAATAAGAATGGAAAAGTATGCTAAATACAAGAAAATATCGATTTGACTTGTTAGTTGAATCAGTTGATTTTTCATTAAATTCATTTTTTTTTTCATGGCAGTTCCTTGTTTCAGTATCAAATCTTACTGTTGTTATATGAATTATTTCACAATTTCGACTGTCTCAATTTGAAGGCTAAGTCAGAATTTTCTCCCACTGAATTAGCTAACTTTCCAATGATATTAGATGATTCAAATCTGATTTTTAATTTGAAATTTTAAGAAACCTGAAATCCGTATTCTTCATTGACAATTTTCAAATCACTTCCGACGCCCTTCTCGAATGGTATCTTGCCTTCTCTTTCCTCATTTCCCCAATTTCCAGCTTGAAGAGCATTGCGAGCAACTACCTGAATTAGTATGAAAATTATAACAACATAAATGGAAAAATAACAACGAATGAATCAATTTTTTAATTATCCAACTTCAAAACAAAATAAATATGATAATATAGTTGTAAAAGTAAACATCACAGCTTTGCAATTTTTTTTCTCGTGTCTCTTCCATTGCAAGTCTATGAATATAAAACTAAAAAATTTGAAAAAAAAAAAGAGGTAATGAATATAAGCACTCATAATTTAGGATATAATGAAACAACAAGCCACAATATTTGAAATTATATTATTCCCTAACTAACTAAGTACGAGATCGCTGTGTTCATGATCGAATTATAGAAACTTAATCTTTAAACATTTGAATAAATGGCAATTATTTCACATTGAGTTACAAAATCCGACTTCAAACCCCACAATCGTAATTATCAGAAAAAAGTAATTCATCAAAAAGATAACCTTTTCATCGAAGCGAGGATTGAAATGTAGCGCGATATCACCATTTCTTTTCAATAAATTAATAATGAAACGTTTTGATTTCTTCTCCGGACATAAGAATATCATTAGCGTTCGACCGACACCCAAACCTTGTGAAATACCACTTTCATAGGGTATAGGCTGAAATTAATTAGAAATTTTTATTCAGAAGCATTGATGCATCCTTCTCAATTCAATGAAAGCTAATTAAAATTGAAAAAAAAAATTAACCATTTTTGAGTGATTAGAACAGTCGTAATTTCTAAAAATGAACTAACATAATATTTTCCACCCCAGTGTACTTGATTAAGATATAAATCGCCATCAATCGATAGATGAGACACGGAAGACAATGGCAAACGGTGTTCGAAATCCTTGAATTCCTTCTGATCACATAAAATCTACAACAGTTTCATTTGTTGTAGATTTTTTGTATTTCTTGTAATAAATTTTTTTACTCCGAATATATTAAATTATAGAAAATTCGCATCTTTTAAAAAAATTTGAAAAATTATATTGCCAACTTCGTTCTTTTCAAGTTTTTTTTTCTCTGATCAGTAGAAAATCTTCGATTTAAATTTCCACATGGGCATATTTCTAACGAATCCATGAATAATAATAATTGTTTTGAGATGATCTTCTGTATCTATCAGATATCTCATAACTGATCAAAATGTAATACTGTTATCATTACATTGATGTGAAATGATTGAGAGATCATACCTGATAATGATCGTCATGTGCTCGAATTCGAATATCAAAAGGTGTACCCTTCTTGAATGGAATACTCTTGCGTTCCTCTTTACCCCATTCTCCATTCCCAAAACTATTCATAACAATCTGAAAACTTTTCCTCAGTTTGCAACAATTACTGGCTGCTGGTTATCTATCTTTTGTTTTAGTTAAAAACATTATAAACATGAAATTTAACAATTTATACAAATTAGTTGATATCAGTAATAGCGGATTAATTTATAATATACCTTTTGCCAAATAAAGATAAAGCCAACAAATTTTCAAATATTCATTTGATAAGCAACAATATTCAATAAGATATCAAAATCTTTTCAATGTTATCAAGACGTTTCAAACTGAACAACTCAATAAAACAAGAATAAAGACTTCCAAAATCGGAGATTAAAATAAACAAGAACTAACTTTGCCCTCATCAAATCTAACTGAAATGTGAAGTGGCACATCGTTTCCACTGAAGTCTGCTGCTTTGCAGTGCAAACTCACCGTAAATCTGAATAAATGATAATGATTTTCTTCCATTAATATAAATTATCTTTTTTTTTTCTCATTACACAATATCACTATATTTGTGCATTTCCTTCCAAAGCAATTGGAATTCTTATTTTTCTTTTTTCTCATTTATAGCTACGTTTATACTAACATTCAGGGAAATCAATAAAGAAAACTCTGCATTATCAAATAAGTCAAATAATTCCAACAAATTAAATCATTCTAATAAGTCGAAGCATTTCAAATCTCAATGCTGAAATAAAAAATACCACATTCTTGCAGACTAAGTTACTGAAATTAATTTGAAACTGAACTCAATACATTACCGTTGACTTTCATCAACTGTTGATCCTTTGATAATCAATGTTTGTCCAGGTTCAATCTTCTCTTGCAGCTGGCTGCGATATGGAATAGGCTATAAATGATTCAAGTTTTAGTTATTAAATCAAATTCCTTAACAAATATTGTTGATAGCATACTGTCAATACACATTGGTCTTTATCGATTATTGAAATTAAATTAGCCGGAAAGTGGAAATGAAATTATAAATCATAAACATATATTTCTATAATATCAACAGCGCCGTAATATTTTTTAATTACACTCATTTACCATAAATTACTTTTATTTATTCTCTCCATTAGTTAGGTTAACATACAGTTATCCTTCAAAAGAAAAATTACTGTAAAAAGAATAACAGAAAACTATTACTAACATATGATTTCTGATCGCCCATTTCGAACACTTCAGGAATTTGAATAATCTGGAAACTGTAAATTGCATAATAATTACTTATTGGTATTCGCAAGAATATCGCGCTTTACGAATGACGCAAGTACCACTGATGTATTATGCTTACAAATGATGTAGATACTGTTAATAAATATATTTTTTCCTAAATCAATATCAAATATTCAGCAAATCGACATGCCTGAACAATCGTAATTCGAATATGATATTCTTTTTCCTAGCAATAGATAGATAATTTGTGATATTTGAATGAGAAAAATATGATTTGAATTCAATTTAAAATAGTAAGCGATTAAAATTAGTGAAAACGATGAAAATTAGTGATAAAAAATTACCATAATTTCTTCGAATTAAACTGAAATTACTTATCATTTTACTAACAAATTACACTCATGTGAAATGGAACTTTCTTGAAATGCGGGGAAAAAAAGCGGAAGAAAAAATTTAAATTAAAATAAAAAGGAAATATGATATATTTTTGATAAAAACAGAAAACAGATTTTTCGCTCCTTTTTTTTTTCTTTTCAACATTTCGCAATCTTTATAGCAATAAATTTTATCGATGTTTGAATTATATCTATCGCTATCTGTAAATGATAATTTATCATTTATATTGCAAATTAAAAAAAAAAAAAAAAAAATCCCCTCTCATATAAATATATCGATGTAAAAAAGGAGAGGAATAATCGACCATTTCTGCTATATGTGTAATTAAGAATTTTGACCTTCAGAAGACGAACAAGTCAACCATCCTTTGCCTCCTGCCAAATGTGTAATTAAGAATTCTGACCTCCAGGCTTGACCAGTGAATGACTTCTATGAGCAATCAATCTATCGTGACAGAACAAATTATTTTCTCAAACTATACACATATACATACATATCCCTTTTCTTCATACTTTTTAAAAAAGAGAAAAAAAAAAAACACAAAGCACATTCGCCGTTCTCTTCAAAAATACAGACCGCTCTTGATGAATCAACTGTCAACATCATCGTCATCATCTATTGTAATCATCATTGCCGTTGATCGCCATCATCATCCTCATGAATCAATTGTCAACATCACCGTCAACCTCTATTATAATCATCATTGCTGTTGATCGCCATCATCATCATCATCATTACTGTTGATCGCCATCATCATCCTCATGAATCAATTGTCAACATCATCGTCATCGTCTATTATAATCATCATTGCTGTTGATCGCCATCATCATCATCATTACAATCATTACTATGGTTTTGGAGTCCGAAATACGATTTAATCTTCATACCAGTTGGATTTTCATTTATCTCATACCTGAAATGAATGAAAGAAGACAAACAAATTTTACAAAACATATTTCAAGAAAAAATTAGTCGATTAAAGTCAAATAAATCATAATCATTGACTATGCTGCAAATCATCAGAATGATCATTTAAATAGTTGAACGTCATGTCACATGTATGTGTCACCATAAAAAACGAGATACATCGAATAATGGATGATAATTTCATCGATAAATAACTCATAATTGCAATAATACTTTTCATATCAATGTCTAAAAAAATAGCACCAAGAATTATTGATCCATTTCTATTACAAATTTTTTTGAAATTTGTGAAATAAATAGAATTATCGACATTCATCAATCGAAATCACAAATTTTTTCTGAGAGATGGTGAATAAAGTACATATATTACTGCAAAATATTTCCTCATGCATGATATGAATAATTATTAAATAAATTTAGCATTTTCTGCTAAAGTAAAAAATTATATTTAAATAACTCTATCACAGACGATACTAATAAATAACTTTTTAGTATTGAATATTTGAAAAATTTAATTAATTCAAAATAAAAAATACTTTTCGGAAAGTAAATTTCCAAAAATTATTCATTAATTTGCTACTTTTTAATGAATGCTCATGTCATGCCATGCATATAATGGCATATCATTTGCATATTTATTTGAAAATATTAATTAATAAGCGAAAATATTATCAATTAAAATAGTTCGGAAGAATTCGAAAAATATAAAAAGTCTATTCAGTTCCGGATTATAATATTCATTATTAGATGATAATTTAGTGATGTAATAAAGGACTATTGAGTAAAATTGATAAAATTTAAAAAATAACGAGCAAAAAATTAATTTTAATTATTTCAATTTAGTTTTTAGTTTTTCAGATCAAAAATTTTATAATTTAAAATTATAATTAATTTCAATTTGGTTGTTTTAAATTAAAAGTTTTATAATTTAAGCAACGCTATGTCATCTTGCAAAATCTTCCACAATTTCAAACATCATAATATTAAATTCTTTCAGCTAAATTACATTAATATCGAAGAAAATAATAATATTATTCTATTATTAGCATTTAAAATTTGCCAATGTGATGGATTTTTGCAAGATGTATGTGAAAACAAATCCGTCATAAGTAATTAAAACAAAAATTATAAGAGAGAAGCATATTTTAGCTATCTACTCTTGAGAATTTCGCTTATCATTTTCAATTCGTCAAAAATATTCCATCAATCGATTTTAATACTGATGATTTTAATACTTGTTGTTTTCGTTTATTATCAGTTTTATTATTGAAAAAGAGAGAGTGAGTGATTACCTGAAGAAAATTAATATCTGGAGAAAATTCACTGAATTTCTTCTCTTTGTTTGCCAATCTGAATTTAAACATAAGATAGTTCAAAAGTTAACGAAATATTTAAAGATGTCATAAAATAAGTATTGATAATCTAGCTATTTGTTATTAGAAGTATCCAATTTTGAGATTTCTTCCCGAAAGTACTCGAAGCGACCAATTAAATTTAATCAGGCACTGATATTATACCATTGACATCGTGAAGTTTTGCATTACAATCTCTTCAGAAATACCGGCATGAAACAAATTGCTAATGAAATCAATAGAAATTAAAAGAGTACCAAAATATCGAGAATAAACATTAAACAAACATGAAACTACGGTATGAGCTCGCGAAACCAAACAATGATGACAAACTTGATGACAAAATTGATAAATTAATGACATTCTGATGACAAGCTCAGAACTCGATCATCTACAACACATTAAATATTCAGGTTTAACAATAGCAATTCACGATAGCAGATTCAATCCTTGAAGGATTTTGATATAATTTTGATAACAATCAGAATTGTTGCTTAAATTGCAGAAGTTGGAAATGATTGCTATGATGTTTTTCGAAATTTCGCCAAACATAAATCAATCAATAAACGTTCATTTCAAATATTTATGAACGAATTGTTCAATTTATTCAATTAAAAATAAAATCCACCTGTCAATAATTGTAAACAATTCTCGAAGAATGCAGACAAAGAAAAGAAAGGAGGAATTAAAAATGTATGACAAATCTTTAGCAAAAGCAATGTTGAAAATGTCACTAATCTCAAGGTCAATAAAATTTATTATACCATGCGATGTCATTCTATATCAATATCAATAAGTATTT
Organism: Onchocerca lupi; assembly: GCA_028564675.1. Taxonomy (NCBI): domain Eukaryota; kingdom Metazoa; phylum Nematoda; class Chromadorea; order Rhabditida; family Onchocercidae; genus Onchocerca; species Onchocerca lupi. Next base: position 24,014 of record JAOVVO010000629.1, on the reverse strand, counting down.
ACCTTAAAAATGTCATCCAATATCAATATCAATAAGAGTATTTGCATACAAAAATGATGAAAATCTATCATTTGAAATGTCAATACTTCGAAGTGATAATTAATATCATAATTATATATCATCTAGTAATAATTATAATGGGAAGGTTCAATAATTACACTTGATATTACCTGGCTATGACATATTCAACATTTTCATCGATAGCAACACCATTCAAGTGCAGAGGAATAAATCGATAAAGCCAATTGCAGACAGAAAAGGAAGGAAGAAAATAAAAAGTTTTGTGATAAGAAAATTAAACTTGAAATTATAAAAGTAAACTTTGATGAGAATAAAAGATGACAAACCAATAGGAGAAAGTAATAAAAATTAATTCTATCTGCTTGCTAACAATGCTTACAATTTACTATCTTTTACTTTCATTAATTTAAGTTTCTTTAGCTTAATTTCTGTTCCACAAAATACTTTCTCCGTATGCTAGAAACAGTTGTTATGAAGGGACAAAAAAAAAAAAATTTAAGCTAGAGAAACTTATGAAAACTTACGGAAAACACGCTAGAAATACGTGAAACTTCACAAACAACCATTAATGATAACCGGATTGCGATCAGAAAAATAGTTATTCATAAGAGATTAATAATAAAAAAATAACCAATAACGTTGACATTTCACTGCAAAGATATATAATGTTATTTTATATACTAGAAAAAAAGAAGATTGAAATGAAATCATACTAAAATAATATCAAATAAAAATAAAATCTCGAAATGAAATAGTCATAATATCTAATATAAGCCTTTTTTAAGCGTTTAAATTACAGAAGGAGAAAAAAAAACTGGAATTAAAACTGAAACATTCGTTATCACTTTTTGGCAATATTGAAATTTTTTTTTTTTTTTTTTCAAAAAATTCCTTTCCTCCTATCGATAAAGAATGAATAATAGCATCATTGGAAAAATCTACTTCAGTTTGATGGCAAAGAAATGTTCGATAGTCGAGCAAATTAAACATTTTGCATGGATGAAAAATTGAACATTTTTCTTACGAGAAAGAAAATTGAAATTGAACACTTCTTATCATTGCCTAATCACATTTTCCTTTTCTTACTTGTTAATTGAATTAATAAATCTGAAATAATATGGAAATGATAAACCTGAGATAATTCGGAAATGATAAATCTGCAGTATGAAATGATGAATCTGAAATAATCAGGAATGATAAATCTATAACAGTCCAGAAATGATAAAACGGATAGTAGAAATAGAAAGAAGCAAAATAAAAATTTAGTTATTTCGCTAAGCGTATTAATTTCACGTACGTGAGCAGTAATTTGACAATGTTTCTTTAAAATAAAAAAACTTATATAACATTACCTGATTTGCAGGAACATTTGCTAAGCGTACGTATATTTCACATAAGTGTCACGTAATTCACGTAACACCGTTTCGAAACAAATAAAACCTATTTATATGTCTTAACAAATGTTTCGAACAAAAAAGCACTTTATACAAACACGTTACTGATTTGAGAAAATTATTTTACAATGGAAATAAAATTGAAGCAACTGATGGTAAATGTTATCATAAGAGAGAGAGAGAGAGAGAGAGAGAGAGAGGGAGAGAGAAAAAAAGGAAGGAAAAAAAAAACTTCCGCAAATAGAAAGAAAATCGTATATTCTTTCGAAAAGGCATAAATCGATGAATCATTTCCCTTTTTTTTTTCTTTTTTTTTTTTTCCGAATGATCGAGAACGAACGAACACATTTTCAAACATCTATTCCTCTCGATTTTAATTCCATATTGAAAACTAATAAATTTGCATGAAATTCATTTGTTCCCGAGGTTAAACGAAGAAGAGGAGGGTTGTGACCTTCCTCTTGAAATTAAACCGGGAAAAGGAGAGTCGTGACCTTTTTGTCGAGACCAAATACGGAAGAGATTCGAGAGTGATTTCTTGAGGTCAAATTGAAGAGAAAAGTCGAAATTGACTTCTTCTCGAGATCAAATGATGATGAAAAATCGGGAGTCGAAATGGAACGAAATTAAACGAAGCCATTTTAAACACCAATTGCGTCTAGATATGATTTCATATCAGATCATATATCATTCTCGTATGACTCATCACTATCACCTGTATGAGTCATCATCAATAATCCTAAACCAAAACCCACACCAATCTCTTCCTAGTCTGTTCTTCAACCGCAATTTCCTTTGAAATCATTTATACTGATGTATGTGTATGTGTGTATGTGTATGTGTGTATGTGTATGTGTATGTGTGTATGTGTATGTGTGTATGTGTCTTTCCGCATTCCCGTCTGTCTGTCTGTCTGTGGGTTGGTGTGTGCGTGCACTTTTGCCTATAAAATTGGTTTTTTTTTTGTTCATAACATTTTTGGAATGCAATAAGAAGTGATTACTCAGCATAATGTGGCACTGTTTGTTGTTGTTCGTTCAGCTAAAAGGGATCGAACAATTTTAAAAATAATTTTAAAAAACCTGAAATTACTTAAAAGAAACCTGAAATTACTTTTCAGAAGTCTGAAAAATAAGAAATTATTCTTCCTTCATTGGCCAAATATGAAAGTATTCACTTGGCTCTAAAACATTTGAGCATTAATTTGCATCTAAAATTATTTCCTTATTGGCTAAATATGATAATTTAAAGGAACTGAAATTACTTCCTTATTGGTTAAATATAATAATTTATGAGATCTAAAATTACTTTCTTTTTTGGCCAAATACAAATATTCTTTTGGCTCTTTTAGCTCTAGTATCCTGGGCACATTAATTTAGACGATCTATTGGCTTCAGTATCCTGCACATTTAAGTACTATATTATGCTTATTGTAATAGTATTTTAAATGTGAAACAATAAGAATAAAACACCTGAAATCAACAGAGAATATTTTGTATCAATAATAATTTAATATTAAAAAAAAATTCCCAAAAATTCAAATTCAAAAAAAAAAAAAATCGAATTTTTCGAAATGAAATTCTCGAAAAAAAAAAAGTTCTTAAAAATGTTAGAGTTTTCGTCGCATTTCTTGGCACTCATCAGTTTAATAAAATTTTATTCCAAAGAATTTTTCCTTGCAAAAAAAAAAAAAAAAAAAAATGATGAATAATACGATGAAAATAAGAATGATGAGCATACAGAAAATTTCCAATTTTCCATTTCTTTCTTGTGAAAATTGTTTTTTTATTTTTTTTTTTTTTTTTTGATTATTGAACATCGAATTATTGAAGAGCAAACAATGTATAGTAGTTATACAGAGATCTAATTTTGAAAAATTTTAGACTTATTTCGAAAAATTAAATTTAAAAATTTTCAAACATTAATACAACAACAATTTACATTCTAATCAATCTATCGAATGTATCTAATATTTTCATGAAAATTCTGCCATTAAGTTTTCTAGAAGTTCAAAATGGTAGTTAAAATTTTCTCCTAAAATTAAAAAATTTTCGAAAGAATGCTAAAACTAAAAATTCAAGCATAAAACGATTAAATAATAAGCTCATAAATAAAACTTGTTTTGCTTGAATAAGCACTTCAAATTTCTTTGCTTCATAAGCATAACTTCAAAATTTTAGCTTCTTTTGTTTCGAATTCGGACGTATAATATAATAATTTGTCACGCATGTCACACATATAAAAGTTATTGATATTCCCTGAGAAATCAATTTTTTAACATCCATCGTATATCCAACCACTTTATTGCCTTTCTCATTGGGGAATTACACAATTTCGCTCCGTTCTTTTCAAAATTTCAATTCTTGGCAATTCGACACAAAAAAAAAAAAAAAAAAAAAAAAAAAAAAAAAAAAAAAAAAAAAAATAGCAAAAGAAATGAAAATTTTACGCCAGAATGTCTTCTTGTCTTATAAAATTCCATGATCGTATGACCAATTAATTATTCGATTGCATCATTTGATGAGAACAATGACTCATCTTCTTAGGCGCAAGAAATACAGTAAGACGAACGTAAGAAGTTACATACATCCAGGTTTATCAGCATGAAAGTATTTCGTAGATGTTAAGGTCGAGTGATTAAAGAATCTTGTTCAATGATGTGATCTGACATACCGTACTGCTACAGTAATATTGTTCTTTATCAATCGTAAGTCTTTTAACACATCTGTCGAAACTATGTCTTCAATTAATATTATTCATCGAGTAAATAGATTCCCAGTCTTATTTGCAAGATGAATGACCCGAATGAATTGAGCAAATTCTAAGCACCTCTTCAAGAAATAAATAACATGACATGACATCAAATATGGACTTGAACATTTTATTTCCAAATAGACAAGAAATTTTTGGTTGGAATAAAATCAAGATGGAACAGTCATAAAAAAGGGAACTTTTAGTGGTGCATGTGATCACGAGGTAAAATTGGTTCAAGTTGGCTTGGAAGCATTCCAAGCGGTTACAATTTTCATTATGATAATATCGAATTTTATCTTCAAATGATTTGGTTGTTTTACAATACATTTTTATTTCATTTCTTGATCAACCAATTAACATGAAGCCAACAAAATTTATAACATTACATAATATTCGAAAACTCCAATTAATCGATTTAGCTTAAATCCGTCTTTAAAAGAGGTTAAAAATACTATAAGATTTAAGCATCGAAATATCTATTGAAAGAGAAACAATGAGAAGGAAGTTATTCGAGATGATAATTAAACATTACACGAAGAATTAATACTTCTTTCGGAAAAGTTCAACATCATTTAACGTCGGATACTTTATAATTGTCCACAATTTGCAACTACTACATCCTTTGATGTCTTACCACTTTGTGAACCCTGAAAAAGAATGATTTCGTTTAAAATTTCCAGTACTATTATACTCTTAATACCTTCTTCATAATACAGTGAGTTAAAATCTCGAAAAGACCGAAATATTTGAATAATGTAATTTTGATAATTTTACATATCATTATTATGTCTGCTAATCAATTTTTATCTCTTCTCGACATATATTATTTGTGTCAATAACATGTGCAAAAAAATTCACCACTGCTTCGATCTTCTGCACAACGTCCATTCCTTCAACAACTCGGCCGAACACAACATGCTTACCATCCAACCAGTCTGTCTTCACAGTGCACAAAAAGAACTGAGATCCATTCGTATCTGGACCGGCATTTGCCTAAACTAAGTTTAATAAATTAAAAGTCCCTTCACTCATCAAAGTTTAAGAAAACAAACAAAAGTCAATCAACTATGAAACGGCGAAAGTTTCCCATACCAAAACGATTTCTCTCTTCTACTCCATGCGAAAACTCGGACATAATCGTTCTCCAATGATTAGGGAGAACTTCGAAAAGCGAACTCAGAATATTATAATTCTAGCGAAAATTGGAACAACTTTTTCATTGTATTTCAATACCACAGCCAAATCATCACTGCTCGCTATATTTTCAATTGAGAGGGGAAGGGAAATAGCAAGTAGGACTTGAACTGAAGAATGACAACTATGTTTCGCACAATTTTAACACTGAGCTATTAAACTTCCACAACTTGCATTATATTATATAACTTAATTAACTTCTCTCATAGCATCCGGTAGGATTGAATTACTTTATGAAAATAAGATTTTCTTTTTCTCCCTATAAGTTAAAAGTCTTCTGCTAAAAATTTTATTAAACAAACTGAAATATAAATTGATCCCTTGGTACCCCAAAAGTGCATTATTCAACAAACCTGCAATCGACAATGCGCTTAAAAGACGAGGTCATATTAAAAATCTATGTTATTGTCGTATACACTTACCATAGATAGCACACCAGGTCCAGTGTGCTTCTCCTTGAAGTTTTCATCCTCAAATTTTTCACCATAAATTGATTCACCGCCGGTTCCATTACCACGAGTGAAATCACCACCCTAAAAAGCAATAATCCACATCAATTTCTGAATGTTAAAATTAACTTTCTTAGAAAATAAATGGAAATACATTCTTCTTAAAGTTCATTTAAGTTTTTAGACGACTAAGTCATTTTTTTGCCAAATTACTTTGAAATATCCACGAGCGATTTATCTATAACAGCCATTATTTCCCTTGGGAAAACATATCAATCAAATCTAGTTAGTAACTGCAACTACTGCAATATTATGTATTGTTTACAACTTGCATCTACATGTTTTAAAAAGTTAAAACAGAACATGACGGATGGTACTTCTATACCGTAGTCCTTAATGCATGCTATTAATTTTCAGTGAAAAAATTCGATCATAGTAAGATAGTTAATAATAAAATTTAAGAAAAATTGTATCAGAATTCATTGATTCACTTTTGATCTATATAAATTATCCTTATTATTTGCTCTATTTGTGAACTTAACAGTTATGAAATAATTACATGATAAGGCTGAATGCTCAATACATGCTTAAATAAATGCCTTATTTGAAATGATTGCTACACGGTTCATTTAACTTAATATTGATTATTCTATTATTTTGCACCAGTTTTCGAAATTTGAGCCTTCAGAATCTCAACTACTAAATACATTAAGTGATAAATAAGAATGGAATACGGTAAACCTGGCACATGAAATTCGGGATGACCCGATGGAATTTTGAACCTTTGTAATGAAGCGGTTTCCCTGATTTACCAACGCCCTTTTCACCTGTGCATAATGCACGGAAATTTTCCGCTGTTTTCGGCACTATATCGTTGAACAGCTAGAAAAATGTGCAATCTTTTATAATCATAACTATAATTACTACAGATGTCGTTATTCCTATATCACTATCATTATCATTATTAAAATCGTAATAACACTATTATAAAAATAAAGAAAAAGGATCGAAATTCAAAGCATCGAAAAAAAAAAAACAAGATCGTCGTTATTACATCAAATTTCAAGAATCACAGCCATATCTCTCATCATAAGCAGATTAATTAAAAATTCTAATGCAGAAAACATGAATTTTTGATTTATGAATTAATAATTCATTACATTAAAATGTTATTTCCTTTTATTATACATCTTCTTCTATTCTGAAGTTTGCCACCCGTACCTATGTCACCTCAAAGCTCAACTCTAGAAAATTCTTATCCTCATTCATACACAGAATATGTTTAATTCTCGAAATATGTAGAGTTAAAACAAGAATTTCAAAACTATTATTACTACCAATGTTGTGAATTAAGAAAAATGTAAGAGCAAAACAATCCACCTCCATAACAATACGTCCAGATTGCTGTCCACCGATCGTAATATCGAAGAAGACGCGTGGGCGAGTCATGCTTCCGTCAAGCTGAAAAAAATTTTCATTAACGAATTTTACATATATTTCCTAAAAAATTTATGGTACGAACGATAAATCCTTTAAATCAATATATATGAGAAAAACTGAAACGTAATAAAAGAATTATCAGATTGAAGTGCTCGTCTGGTAATATCGATGTTACCGTAATTTATCGGTAAATATGATTATATGCAATGATAGTACATAACACGTGATATTATTAATAAAATAATAAAAGTTGTTTGCGCACAAAATGATATTACTAACAGCTTTTTTACATAACATATATGCTAAATTTAGTTCTTTCAGTCTTAGACTTACAGCAGAGCATATTCTCATTATCTTCATTACTAGTAACCTATGTAGCATGTACTATTGCTAATTCGAATAAAATAGAGGTATGTGAAAACGAGGTAACAATCAAAGATCTTTTGGTATTATCAGAAGGAAAAATAAACTTCTGTAAGATCAAGGATCACGAAATTATTCCATTCAATTATTTTCAAATATTTTTTGATCAAAAAAATTTGTACCAAAGAATCAATCACTAAATATTTGTCAATAAATATTATTGATAGCATTCAGAATGATCAATTCATTCTAGAAGAATGCTTGAAATGGATAAAAAAATGAAATGGAATCAATTTTAATCATACTATTTGTAGGTTTCATCAAATTTAATTTGAAAAATGGAACTTTTGCCTCATCCCATCTTTTATTATAAAAGAAATTATCCCAGTGAAGTGATACAATTCTATGAACCATTGAAATTTAAAACGAAAGAGAAACTAATAATGCGGAAAGGGTAAAAAAGTTCGATAATTTCCAGAGAAATTCTAGTATAGAAAAAAATATCTTTTTTTTTTTTTTGCAAATGAAAAAATGAAAACGAGAAATAGCTATTACTAAAAGGGGGAGCAGCTGACAGTAAATCTCAGCGGAAAAAAATTGTGACTCGAAGAAGGAGCGAAGGAAGCAGAGAGATAGAAGAAAAAGGACGAAAACTGCTTTTTTTTTTTTTTTCTTAACGAATTAAATTAGACAAATTGTTCAATTCTTCATTCTTCCTCTCACCAACAACTTCAATTTTTTTTTTGTCAGAAAATTCGATAAAATAGATATTATTTGCTGATTAATTAGGTTTATAGGATAAATTTGGTCAATACCTGGAAATGCCAATTAATGAAACATAATTCTAGGCTTATGGCGCTAACTAGAGTAAAAATGCTCACGAATCTCTATTCTAACTTAATATGCATGAAGTGTCCACACAATCATTTCCCAAACATATAAACAACTAAATCAAATATATAGAGTGTACGTGTGAATTCACACGTTAACTTACACGTTAGCATACGGAACACACGTCACGGCCTATCGCAGCGGCATTTCACGCCACCATAAACGTGTTACAAACAATAAATAAGAGAGACGGATGCGCAATACCCTAAAATGTCAAAACAGTCGTGCCCTCTCCCTCGCTCCCTCGCTCTCTCACTCATTACAGTTCTCTCTAATCAACAACTGCTCGCACTTGCAAGAGATGTGTGTGTGCGTGGGTGGAGGGTATGGATGTGTGTCTGTGTTTATCTGTCTGTCTCTCTCCATGTCTGTTGAATAAAAGAGAGAGAGAGAGAGCATATGAAATGGGCTTGCCTAATGAGGATAAGAAGTATCTCTCTATCGAATGATAGAGTTGGAAAAACGAAGAGGGAGCAGACATGGAGGGGGAAATGGAATTAGATTGAAAAAGGGCACTTGCAAGGTACTCGTTCACTTGTTCCGTTATATTTTGATCGATGCAAGCATGTCATCATTACTGACCGACACATTCATTCCCGCCTATTTGCACCTTTTTCATCACACACACACACACACACACGCGCGCACGCATACACAGACACTCGCGCACATACACAACACACATATATAGACACATAAACACGTACACACACGCACATACACACATACACGCACCCATACACGTACATCACGTACGTACAAAGAGAAAGGAGAGGACAGTCATTTGTTATCAGAGTCAAAGGTCATCGAATAAATTGAATGAATTACTCATCGTAATAAGAATACATTAGTAAGATTATTGTCACTGACCTCTCGGAGTTATTTGTGCATCCGAGAGATCAATGACAACAACCTTATTTACGCACTCCAAAGGTCAATGACAACAACCTTATTTACGCATTCCAAAGATCAATGACAACAACCCTTATTAGCGCAATTTTACGCGGTAACCGTGATCTTGAAAGAAAGTGCCAATGAAACATCTAGATCCGCTAAATTTACGAAGCGAAACGTGAAATTTATATTCATTTCATAATAATTTACACGGAATAAAATTGAGAAATTTGCCGAAAATATGTAATTGAAAAATCGAAAAGAAGGAAGAACACGTATGAGACGTAAAAATTAAACGTATAAATATTCATGGATGATAAGTGATAAAAAAAAAAAAAGAAAAAAGAAATGAAAAATTAAGCAAGCAAGTAAATGTTGCATATTTTATAAGAAGAAAATTTGCAAAATACTTCAGAAATTTTATGTTTTAAAATATTTTAGGAAAAAAAAATTTCTGGAACTAATTGATACGACAAATGCGCTACAATTCTGTTATTATCCGCATAATCGTATGTTATCATCATCTGAAACTTTGTAATCAGAAATCAGTTCAAAAAAATTACCTTCATATTTTGCGATTTATAATTTGCGAAAATTTGAAATCGCTATTATTTTGTATTCTACTGTTACATGAATACAGTATGCATACCTATGTTCCAGGATATATCATACCTGGAACAAAAATATATGTTTTTTCTCAGAATTTTACTTGTCGATGAGAAACAGGTAAATATATAACATTAATGTGCCTTTATTACCTAAGCATATGGTTTAGTATGAATTTTTCAAATATACTTCATTTTTAGGCGATTTTACAATAAATTGAAGATAAAATGGTTCGATGAACTTTTCAAGGCCATTATTTTGCTGCTCTTTTTTTTTTTTTTTTAAATAATTTTGTAAATATTTGAAAATTTCGCAAAAAACTTTGAATTCAAATCTTCGAATTGCACATATGCAATAATATTTAGGCATAGGCCTATTCATTGAATAATAATAATCATTGGATCTTGCAATAGTTGGCAAGGTATTCGATTTTTAATGGAAAAAATAATTTATAATTTTAAATTGAAAAATTTCCAATCAATAATTACTCATATGAGAATGAGTAATTTCTTAATTACTCATTCTCAAATGTAATTTCGTAATTACTCTTCTGCAAAGTTAATTACTCATTCAAGAAAACTAATTATTCAAAGTAATAATGAATGTCCAAGTTAGCTTACCTACAGTTGGAATTATTTTATTTTATCATGATGTTCAGCATCAATGCCATTATCACCAGGAATTTCGATTTCGACAGGCTTATCATTATCAACTCCTTTCCGAATGATTGATTGATAAAAACAGTCAGGCTTATCATTATTGATTGATAAAAACAGAAAGCTTAATTTTTATGATTGTATTTGTCCCATTAATTGCTTGTATTTATCTTAATTATTTAATTATTTGTATTTTTAATTATTATTTTTTATGCAAATTTTTCGAAAATATAGCAATATGATTGATTGGAAGTGCCAAGAGTAGAGTTAAACTGAATGTGAATCATTCCAACGAAGTATAAAAATAAATCTTTTCAATTAATCTTAATTAATGATTGATTATTTCCTGCAGTATATTTTGAGCATTGGATGAATGATTGAAGATTTTGAATTTATTCCAAAAACTTTTGCTTTTCAATCGAAAAATATCGAGAAGAAAATTTGCTTTCGGATAATTTAAAATATTTTCTGCAGAAAATATCATTGAAGTTGAAAAAAAAAAGAAAAAAATAGTTGAATTATTAGAAAATTAAGCCGAAAAAGTTTCAGAAAGTTTCGTAAAATGCTTAGGAAATTCAAATACATGCAAAGTTTGAAATTATTAAAAAATAGGATTGGTTATTTTAAGGATCAGTTTTTTTTTAGATACAACAAAAAACAAAATATTTCCTCTGATTAGTCATTTCATAAATATTGATTCAAATTTTTTTTTGCTAAATTTTCAAATTTATCAAAAAAACGAAATGGTTTTTTCTTTTTTTTTTTTTTTTCTTGGAGATTAATTTTCAAATACATGGACAAAAAAAAAAATAAATAAATAAATAAATCATTTAAAAAAAAAAAAATCTCATTTAAAAAAATCATATTTACATGTTATATTTGTATTCTGTGCAATCGAAATTGAAAAAATAATTGAATTTTTGAAAAATCAAGTCAACAAAGTTTTAAAAAGAAATCGAGAAATATTTGAAAAAGTTAGATGCAAAATTTGCAAGTTTTGAAATTTATCAGACGAAAGTTCAGAAATCGATCAGAAATCAGAAAAAATTGAAATTTATCAGATGATATCAGAAAATTGATTTTTTCATTTTCCTTTTTTTTTTGTTGTTCTTAAAGGATTAGTTTCTAAATATATCAAAAAACAAAAAAAAATATATATATATATATATATATATTTCCTTTGATTAGTCAATTTCATGAATAAGCCAATTATAAAAGTGTGAAAATTTTACAAAATTTAAAACATACATTTATATCAATAAGTAAACAAGTTTTTTTTTTTTTCGATTTTTTTTTCTTTTTTCTTTTTTTTTTTAGATATTTGAAAAAGAAAAATTTCGATCAATAAGTAAACAAGTTTTTCTTTTTTTTTTTTTTAGAATTTTTTTTTCTCTTTTAGATAGATATTTGAAAAAGAAAAATTTTCGATTATTTTTAAAATTTTTGATCATTGTTGTTTGATTTATGATTAGTTAATAAAACGATAAAAATTTGTAAATAATTTCAAATTTAAATTGTAAATAATTTTAAACTTAAATTGTAAATAATTTTAAATTTAAGACAAAATTTTATCCGTTGGAATTTGAGAAATTTCTAAACATATTTTCAACAAACAAACTAATAACAGTAACAAAAATTTTTCGCGGAAATTGATTCATCGTTTTCAACTTTAAACCATTTTGCTAAAAAGTTTGAACGAGAATGAAGAGAAAATTGACACGTAACATATGGCATTTTATGCTTTATTAATTACTTCAAAAATTTTTCGACCAAATTTTAAAAGCATTTTGCTAAGCAAAAGTCTGAAACTTTACAAAATATATCTCCAATTGCAACCTGATGACTCATTCCGATGATCATTTCATTTTGGTGTTTGTCTTTCGGTTGTAAATTTCATATCTACTTTTCCTAACTAACTAAATTTTCAACAAAATAACATTTTACACAACAGACTGTTTCAATTTAGATCTTTGATACGTTATGTGCCAATCAGTCGTTTTGATTATTTCAAATTTTAAATTTTTTAATTTGAATATTTTGAAATATTTTTTGGAAAAAAAAAAATATTTAAATATGCGATATTTTGAATATTTCGAGCAAATCAATTAGTCATCTTGTCATCTAAGTTTTGAATCAGAATTTTTGTCCAAAAATTGCTCAATTCTTCTGCCATAATTATCGAGCCTTTTCGAAGAGTTAAAGAACTAAATTAATTGGTCATCTTAGTCAGTTGTCGTCTGAATCGATCAAATTTTTCTAAATCAGTTGTCGTCTAAGTTGATCAATTCTCCGAGTTTAGTTGTTGCGAAATTTTTGAATAATGGAAGATCTGAATTGATCAGTCTTCCTAGTTCAATTGTTGTCTAGACTGATCAATTCTGCTAGTTTAATTGTCGTCTAAATTGATCGATTTTTTTTTTTTTTAGTTCATATGTCGCCTAAATTTTGATTAATTCTTTCAATTTAGTTGTTGTCTAAGTTGATCGATTCCGATTAGTTGAAAGATCTGAGTTGATCGAATCCCTTCTAGTTTAGTTGTCATTTGAATTAAAATTATTCTTTCTAGTTTAACTGATTAAAACTATAAATTATTACTTACGAATGAAAAGAATTATCATACGGTAGAATAGATCTGTTCAAAAATTCTTTGATTTCTTAAACTTGGATTACTGTTTTTTTGAAAATTAAAATAATATTCCAAATTGAAAATGATGTTAATTACATATTCTAAAATTAATAAATTTATGATTTTCCATTGAAATGTTAAAGTTTTCAAATTTTTTTAAAAATTTTTCAGGCTAACAATGAAGAATTTGATTCAAGGTTAGTTGATTTTTTTTTTTCTCTCTCTTTTTCCTTCGATTGAAAAATGAAATCAACAAAAATTGTCATGTAATTCAAATTCTTCTTATTTGATAATTTCCAAATTTATTGGCAAAAAAAATCCAAGAAAAAGGCGGATCGATCAGAAATAAGCATATCATTCGATTGTTATTTTCTTCTCTCATTATTCGTACATTTTTTTAAATTTGAAAATTTGAAATTAAACATGGAAAAAATCAATAAAATTAATTCAATGAGTTTGAATTTTATTTGTAAAATAGAAAATTATGAATTATGAATGAATAGATTGGGAATCAAAATTTTCAAAAGAGCTAAATCTATCCATCCAGATGATCTTGAATGTCATTTTTCAGAATCTAAAAATTTCTTTTATGTCAAAAGTTAAAATTACTTGCAATCAAATGCTAATTAGAAAGAGAAATTTATTTAATTGTGATGCATAAGAAGAATTATACACTTCTGGACAAGTAAAAGAGGTCACTTTTGGGGTCACGCATTAGTAAATCACGTTTGAGGTCACGCATCAGCAAATTCAAATATATTGTTTTAAGTGAAATTGACTTATATTTACTTCCATATAAACATTGATGATAAAAGAGAAACGAAGAAGAAAGGTCATCAATCTTTTGTAGAGAAAGGTCATCAATCTTCTGTAACTGAGGCATTGTATTTGTTTGAAAAGGTCATGATAATATTTTAAATCAAATTTCCTACTTGGCTAGCAAATTATCTGTCTAATTTATCTCTTTTTAATTTAAATTATCTTCCTAATTAAAAATCTATTTCTTTTTTTAAATTGAAATTCAACTTATCTCTTTCTAATTTCAAATCAATCAGAAAAAATCTTTATTTTTAACTTTATAATTTACGATCATCATTTAATACAAAATTCTGAAAAAAAAAAAATTAATTTACTTGATATTATTTCTTTAATAATTAATTAATTAAACGTATATTTAGCGCTACTATTAATTGGATTATTGCTGGAGATTTGTTTGAATCAAAAAATAGAAAAATATGAAGAATCAAAGCATGATCCATCTCATCCCAAGGAAATCAATTATAAAAAATTCATCGGTGAAAGACATTATGTAAGTATGATATTTTGAATTAAACGAATCTGAATTTGAATTTGAATTTGAATTCATTAAACGAATCTGAATCCATTCTATTTATGTCAGGATTTAATCGAATAATGCATTCCCAATCCTAAAATTATGTGAAATAAATTGTAACATATTAAATCCATCACTAATTTCAATGATTATTATTCTTTAGCTAATAAATGAAAATTTTAATATGTTCCAAGTTTTCAGGTTTAAATCCTGGAAATATTATCAATTGCATTAATATTGATATGCTCTTGATAAGTTTAGAGAGATATTATGATAATTTTGATATGATTAAGAAATTGCTTAAAAGAGGTAGGTTACTCATGCGTAGAACTTATCTCTTTCAAGCCAATTTCTTCACATCAAAATTATCATAATATCTCTAATTAATTAATTAATGGAAATTAATACAAGACAACTGATTAACTTTGTTATCAATGCCTTTATCAAAACTATGTATTTTTTAATTAAAACAATTGCTAATTGCAGATGGTACCATTTAAAACTCGAATTAGTCAATCATTTCAAGAAGGACAAACAGTTCATGCAGTTGGTATGATCAAACCGGAAGCTAAGAGGCATGAAAATATTTAAATTTTAAAAATTTCTTTAAAAGACAAAAAAAAAATTTTTTTCATTTTTTGAAAATTTTTTAAAAATTGTTTGACATTTTGCATCATTCATGAAAAATCTTGTCGTCCGTATAAAAAGAGTAACATGTGAATTTAAACTTGTAAATTTAAGTTTCAATCTTATTTTTTTAACAAAAATTTTTGCATAAGAATTGTTTCAGAAATTTACAATCTTCAGAAATTTATAGTTTCAAAATTGATTGATTAACTAATTTCATTAAAATTTAGAAATAAATTAACCATAAGTTTCTGAAAATTGTAAATTTCTGAAGCAATTCTCATGGAAAATTTCTATGAAAAAACAAGAGTGAAAATTAAATTCGCAAGTTTAAATTCAATGCTCAGCAAATATCCTGTTATTTTATGCTAATTAAGAATTAGCAAATTTAAATATCTTTGATTGAAATATTCCTTTCCTAATCCATATAAATGTTTGCTTTAAATTTTGAAAAAATCAAAAAATTTTAGAATCGATATCAATTTTCATAAAGGCCCAGGCAGAAATGCTGATCTACCACTACATCTCAGTATTCGATTTGATGAAGGTAATTTCAGGTTTTCTCTTGTCGCAATTTCAGGTCTTCTCGTATAGTGATTTCAGGTTTTCTTTTGTTAAGCTAAATGTTATCAAAATGCTTTTTATGAAAATAATTTCAGGTTTTTTTTTTCTTCTACCATTTAGCTATATTAATTTATTATTTCATGCAATTTTTTTTTTTTTTTCTAAAAATTAATTTTCAGGAAAAATGGTTTACAATACACTCGTGAATGGTGTTTGGGGTAGCAGCGAGCAACGTTTAAAGAATTATTTCAAGCCAAATACAGAAATGGATATTCGAATTCGTATTGTCAATAATAAGTATCAGGTTTAGAGTTTTTAATTCATATTTTCATTTCAGAAAATTTAAATGAAGTTTTTTTAGACAGCGTGAATTTCTCTCTCTTAATGTTGTGTCATTTTTAAAAGATGAATATAAATCTCTTTCAGAAAAATCAATTTTTTTTTTTTCATTTTTCTAAAAATCTATGAAGAAATGAGCCAAACTCTTGGAACTTTTCTCTTTTAAATTAAACTTGGCTCTAAACAAAAAGCCTTACTTTGGCCTTAAATTTTTCGAGCTTGCATTAAATCTTTTACTAATATTATTGCATAATCATAAAATAATATCATTTCGAATGCATGATGAATGAATTATCTGAAATCAATAAGTTTAGCAAAAAAAAATGTTGACGGAACGAGATAACTTCCTTTATCATTTATCACTTTTATCATTTCATCAACAACAGACAATAAATTTTTTCATCATTTATTACGAAATTTAAATTTAATATGAATTATGTAGATATTTGCGAATCGCTTGGAAGCCGGTACGTTCGAACAACGATCACCACTAACTGGAGTAAGTGAGATGAAATCATTTTTCTTTCTTTTTATATTTTCTTTCAAGTAATTAAGTTTCATATTACAATTATTTTAATTCTTTAAAACTTAATCTTTTGTTCATTCATATTTTCTATGCTACTGACAAAAATCATATAAATTTATAGAAATCAATCGTTTCATTTCATCATTTTTTATATCTTCTATTATTAGTACTAATTGTTAATTAGTATTTGTTTTAATTGCTACTACATAACTTCTCCACGAATATAATTAAATCATCGAATTATAGAATATTTTAAAAGTTTAAAAAGGTAAAAAAAAATTGAAAATAGAAATTATTTTTAAAATGATTATTATTTTAGGTTGATCATGTATCGATTATTGGTGACCTGGTTAATCTCCGATTATTCCATTATGGTGGACGAGTATTCCCGGTACCATATGCAGCAGTCGCGGAAATTGTTCCAGGAAAACGATTGGACATTTCTGTCCTACCAACTGGTAAATGATTCCATATCAAAAAAAATTTAAATTGATGCTAAACTGTTTAATTTTTAATTTTTTCGATTATTTAATAAATTAAAATTTCCAATAATAATAATGATAATAATAACAACAATGGCTATTGTAATATTAAAACTATATCTAATTAAATAAACAAATGGATTTATCAAAATGGAATCAGATCAGAAAGCGAAAATTGAAATGAAAAATCAGAAATTTGTAAAAAAAAAAAAGAAAAAAAATGGAATTAAAAACCAGAAATTTTGTTTCTAAAATATTATTCATGTTTATGAAAACGTAAAAATTTTTAAACACGATTGTTTTGATGGATCAAACATTTCACTCTTTAGAATAAGATAGCATTGATGAGATCTTATCTAAGAAGTTTATCAAGAGATTTAACATGGGAATTACGTGAAAAGGTATTTTTGACGTAAGAGCTATTTGCGTAAAGTTACGTAAAGAAATGTTGCAAGTTAACAGAAATGAAAAAAAAAAAAAAGATTAAATTATGAATTTTAGGTAAACGATTTAATATCAATTTATACAATTCTAATCGAAAGCATGCATTGCAAATATCGGTACGTTTCAATGAAGGTACCGTAGTACGTAACGCAATGGAGAATAACGTATGGGGACGTGAAGAACGTGAGGGCACGCTACCAATCGTTAAAGGAGAAATGTTAGTTTCTTTTTTTCATCTTTTTAAAGTAATAAAAAAAAAGAGTTTTTTGTTATAATTGTGACATTTGACACATTTTGAATTGATCTTAACTCATCAATTCCAAATTAATTTGCGATAATTTAAAAATAAAAAATTTATTATCAATTATCAGAATTATCAACAAACAGATAAATCAACAATGAATAAATATTTTCCATTAATTTCAGTGCCGATATAGCAGTTATCAATGAAAGATACAGCTTTCAAATTTTCTTCAACGGTGTTCGCTTTACGACATTTGCGCATCGTGGCTCACCAGATGATATCAAAACTTTGGAAATTGATGGTGATTGTGAGATATTCTCAGTTACAGTTAATAATGCAATTGGTATATAAAGAAGCTTTATTATCATTTAATCAATCTGCATTTTTTTTTTTTTTTTTGCTCTGTCTTAAAAAAAAAAAAGTTATTGTAATCTTTGAACTTTTGAACTTTAATTTAAACTTTAATTAGTAACGCTTAGCATTTATTCGAAACAATAAAATTTTAATAAACCAATGATTTTTCTTTTTTTCTGGAATTTAATCATTTTATATTTTATTAGTTTGAATAATTTTCCTCGCTTCTTTTGTAATTTTTTTATTTCTCGTTTAAATTTTTCTTGAATAATTCCTCATGATTTATTAGTGAAAAATAAATTTTATCATTTCCTGTTTCACTGAAATATTGAAAGATAAAATAAGCTGAATTTTAATATATTCGATTAAGTATTTTGAAAAGATTAATTTCCTGACCTTTTACCGTATAAATCAGGTTAATTTCTCAACTTTTATCTTAATTTCCCAACCATTGACTTATTAATTTTCGTACAATTTCCGTACACTTTGATTCCGCACAAAAATTATCATTACAAGTCTGAAAATGAAGTTGACCTCACAAATATCTTGACCCCATACAAAGACCATCATTACAAGTCTGAAAATGAAGTTGATCCCATAAATATTTTGACCCTTGACCCCATACAAAGATTTACCATTACAAATTTAGAAATGAAGTTGTTGCGATATAACTGTCTATCATTTCGAATGTAAATTTAAAAATGCTTTCTTCAAACCCAAAAATATGCAAATTTTATAAATTAGCAGACAAAAAAATCGATATTTTTAATAGACAAATTCACACACTAAAATATGAATAAAACTATAAATACTGAAAAAATGTTTGAGAATGATATGACTTAAATTAAAATTTGGCAACATATATGATCAAAAATACATTTACATGAGAAAATGATTACTATTTCAAAAAAAAAAAAAAAAAAAAAAAAAAAAAAAAAATTCGAGAAATCTCGAATTTTAATTCCTGAAATTTAAGATAATTCCGAAATATAATTATATCTCTGAAAATTTCTTTTAATTTTTTGACATTATAGGAAAACATAAAATCTGTAAAGGAACAAGAAAAAAAAACGATAATTACACGACAAAAGTTTGAAAGAAGATGATAATATCAATTAAAAAAAAAAAGTCTTCCGTACTTATTTGTTTAATTGAACTTTATATTCTCAATCTTAAAAAAAAAAAAGAAGAAAGTTCTGAAATCCTAAAAATTCTAAAAATTTCCTAAAAACTTTAAAATTCTTACAAATTCTAAAATTTCTAAAAACGATTGGAAATTATTGGCGGAAAAATTAGTGCAAATCAAAATTGAAATTTTATTTTTTCTTTTCTTTTTTTTTTTTTTTTTGGTTAAAGATAATAAAATGTTTATAAAAATCGAAAAATTTTGAGAGGAAATTTTGAATTCAGCAAAAATTATTTGAAAACATTAGTGAATTTATTGAGAAACTTTCATAGCATTTTAAAGTTTAAATTTATTATTTTAATTTGACCAATAATGGTTCAGAAATACAAAAAGGATAATTGATGAAAATTCAATTTAACAGCTTCTAACAATTAAATTTAAACGTGGAGAATTTCCCAAACCTGTTATGAATGAGATTTTATTTGTTGTTTCAGAATAAAAATCGAGACTTTTTAAGGTTGATGTATTTTTTTTTTCTCATTAAATAAGTCTTTAACAAACCGTTGGCTTACAACTAGTTGACACCCTGAAATTCAAAAATCGTAGGCCTATATCTAGTTGACCTTTGTAATCTTAAAATTCAATGCATTAAAACGAAAAATTTCAGCAAAAAACTTGAATATATTAACGAATTTATTGCGAAATTTTAAAGTGAGAAATTTTCAAAACATTTCAAAATTTAAATTTTTTCAAATAATTCACACATTTCGCCCTATCTTCATATGATATTAATTAGTTGTCAAGATTTGACTAAATTTCTAATTCATTTTACATACATTCTAGATTTTCACGAAAGAATCCAATCATTTAAAAAACGAAAAAAAAAAGAAAAAACGAATTCAATTTCATTCATTTCTCTTTTTTTTTTTTTTTTAATCTTTGAATTACTCTCTAAACTCATGTAAGGTTTAATCTACGTAGAATACTGGTTAGTTTATCTTTTTAAGACAATGAAAATTTGACAAATATGAGAAAAAAAAAGAGTAATACAATTAATAAAATTTAAATGGAATGTACAAAAAGAAAAAAATCAATAAATGGGGTAGATAGTAGTAGTAGTAGTAGTAGTATAGTAGGAGAAATTTAAAAATTACCACCTGATCGAATGAATTGTGAGCAAAATAAGAAAAACATAATTAATGAAAATCCATAAGAAGATATCAATCGCCTGGGACTGCTATTTTCTTTCACTAAAAATTATAAATAAATCAAAAAGTTAAAATTTAAAAATTTTAAATTTTAAAAATTCTAATTTAATTAAAAATTTAGCTAAAATTTTCTTAAAAATCTAATTCTTTCATGACATATTTTAAATCTAAAAATAATCTATGCGTATAATTTTAGATTTTTTACCGAACAATTTTGCTTTTTTTTTCTTTTGAGTAAAAATTTGCATAACTCCTCATTTCAAATTTTTTTTCCCTTAAATCATAATTAAATTAATTTTTTTTTTCAATGATACATTCATGTGATCATAATTAAATTATTTTTCTCAAAAATATACCAAAATATTTGAAAAATAAGTGAAAAATGAAAGAAAAAAAAGTTTTAAAACTTTGCTCAACATAATTCAACTTACAATAATCGGCAAATTCTAAGTCCTTTACGTCTCGCCACAATTTACATTCTTGTTTTTTTCGCCTTTCAATGGAATTATTTTGCTCATCGGCTCGTAAATAAATCCATTTTTCCGCTTCATGATATTCCGGCCAACGAATACGATTTTGATCTTTGAAATCCGGATCACTGTAGTGTAAAATTTTGAATTATCGATTAATGTTAGCAATTAGGTAATATATTATGCTTGATGATAATTTAAATAAATGAATAAACTAATTATATCATTATTAAATTTTAACCTAAGTATATTGTCAATAAGTTCTAAACTAATTATATTATTCTACAGTCTCTGCTAAGATAATTTAATTAGCTCAGAACTTAACGATAATATATTTAGGCTAAATTTTAGTCACCTCTGATCATATCATATCACTTGAAATACATAAATTCAAATCCATAATTCGCAAAAATTAGTCCAATAGCTTCTAGCTAAGATAATATAATTAGTCCAGAACTTAAAGATAATATAATTAGGTCAAAGTGCAATAATAATATATTTAGGCTAGATCTTAGTCTTCTCTAATCATATCATATCACTTGAAATATACAAATACAAACCCATAATTAGCAAAATTGGTCCAATATTTCAATACTTTTTCACTAAAAATACGTTCTTGATTGGTATACGGAGCAGTTCGATTGTATAATGGTACTCCAAATACAAATTCAATTTCATAACCATGCATAACACCTGCCCATTTAGGCCATGGATTAGCGCTGTAAATTTTTATCGTTATCATTTATCAATTTATCATTTTCGATAAGTTTCTTTTAGTTATTTTAAATATCCATCCATTTGCCCTCATATTTTGAATCTTTCAATGTTCTTAGAGAAAGAATTCAGGTTAACATAAAAACAATTTGCATCCATCATTTATCGAATATAACTTTACAAAATTTGATCAGTAAAACTCGTGAATTGATTTTTTTTTTTTTTTTTTTTGAAATGCTGAATAATTAATAAATTTATCATCATTATTTTTCGAAATTATCAAAAGTTTTCTAGGAAATAGCAATTTATGAAATAAAAATTGGAAAATTACATGTAAAACTATTTCAAGAAAGTTTAGTTAATGATTCGAATTTTTCCAGAAATTTTCTTTTCAGCAAATTCGACAATCTAATGTATAGCAACATTATCAGTAAAATATTTTGAACTATTATTTTTCATCAATTTAAATGATAATTTAATGAAATATTAAATCATAAAATATTTAATATCGTCTGAATTACCATTTAAATGATTTTTGTTCTAATTTTTATTAATTATTCTAATTTCACATCCTTACAATTACCTAGAACGTTGATCAAAATAATAAACATAAATTTTGCCACTTCCATTTTTCATATGATCAGCAAACCATATACTATCACATGTAAAATAGTAATCACCGACCATTTGATTGATCTGAAAATGGATTTATTAAAAACTATGAATATTCCAGAATAAAAATTTTCTCTAGATGTTAAGTTCAAAGTTTATCATCAAGTACTGTAATTTAATTTCATAAAAATAGGATGATCTTTTCATAACTAATTAATTTTACATAATCAATCAATTATTCTT
The DNA here is from genome assembly GCA_028564675.1 of Onchocerca lupi. Lineage (NCBI taxonomy): Eukaryota > Metazoa > Nematoda > Chromadorea > Rhabditida > Onchocercidae > Onchocerca > Onchocerca lupi. The sequence continues at coordinate 1,440 of JAOVVO010000629.1, read as the reverse complement.
TAAAAAGAATTAGTAAGAAGTTAAAATAAGAGGTTTCCCTCATAATTACTATGAGAAATGATCTGACAAGAAAAAAAATAAGGTCCAGACAAAATATTTGGCCAATTTTTTTTTACAAGAAGACTAGTCCTAGGTATAAAATAAGCCATATTACCATTTATAACCATCATAAATGAATGGTTGTAATAGCAAAAGTTTAGCCTAAATCTATTTTATCAAACATAGTTATATCCAATTTTAGATATAAAATAATTATCAAATTCCATCTGCATCATATAGCTTCAATTAATGATTGAAGATAAATTATTTTTTAAGAACTTGAACTTTGACCTGTTCAGCATAAAATTTATTTTTTGGAATGATATTTTCGCATCGTCGATCCATATAAGTAAAAGCAGCTGCATGACGAATTAACATTGATTGCTGTTTGAATACCGTATTGAGGCAGTCCAAGAAATCATCTTGGCTCAATAAAGGTTGTTCTGGCTTGTCAAAATATTGCGAAAGATAGTAAATATTCCAATAATTGCCTTAAATTGATTAATTTTTCTAAATTTTATTCAATTGTTAATCAAATTTATACTACCGTACAAAAATTTTGCAATAACTTCCTCTACTTAAGTATTTAAGTAATAAATGAGCATAGGGAAATGACTGATCGCGGTTTTTGCTTTTTCTTTTTGCATTCTGGAATTGCAAATACCCTACAAATACTTGAATAATTAAAAATTTCAAAATTATTTCATGCCCTTTTTTTTTGTTCATCCATCAAAATTCATTTTCAGCCTGCAATGATGCCTTAATGCATGAAATACAATCTTATTTCAAAATTGGCTCGAAAATCCTTTAAATAAACAGAATGATCAAATTTCAGGATGAAATTTCACATGAAATCTTGCATTTACACATACCTTCATCATGATTAATACCAATCATCAAATCAATATTCATATCATGATCACCATTTCGTAGCGCTTTAAATGCATCATATTGTTTGAAGAAATTACGATCTTTCGAAACAATTACAAATGGAAATTCAAGAAATTCCAAATTATTCCACATACCATCAATTAATTTTGCAGCTGGTATTGATTTTAAGCATTCAATCGTTTCCGTTATCTGCAATGATCAAATGATAAAGTCTTTAAAAAAAAAAAATGTGTTTATTCTATTTCAATTTTAAGAATTCATGCAATTCGGAATGTTTACTTTAAACTTTAATTTTATGATGTTTTGTTACACAACAACTTTGAAATGCTATTTTAAATTTTGAAAACAATGATTTAATGGTAAGTTGTAAAAATTTGTTGAAAAAAAAATTTAAATTTTGCTAAAAAAAGTTATTACAATTGCAAGTTATTGCATCTTTTTTTTGCAACCATATTTCATTTTTGAATATTTTAAAGTAAAAAAAAAAAATTATATTACAATAAATATATA